>DWRA01004558.1:0-10720 GCA_018250295.1 Spathilepia clonius
AAACGATATAAAATCTAGCGATATAAAGCGCCATTACCGGAGCCATGGGATCATTTAGTTACGATCGCATGACATTAATCCCTATCGGAGATTAACTCATGATACGCGCCAGGTGAGATATTACGTCATTACCCTGGACGATCGCCCATTTGTAAGTCTGGTGGAAAAAATGTATGGAAAATAAGTAAGGCTGGAAACACGTGAATAGTTTAATTCCTTTTAAATATTAATTTACCTGTGTGCCCTGAAATTAAAATTTTGAATTTCATATTTAGTTACTAAGTTTGGTAATAATAAAATGTAAATCAAAATCAAATCAAAAGCTAAACTATAACGATAATTTTTTATGTATAGGTAATGGAGAATATGTTATTTAAAACCTTTTCCCCGAGTAATAAACTTTAGATAGTTTAGATAGTAAGTCTTTCTGAGATTTAAAAAAAAATCCATATGATAAAATGAGATTGATTTTTATTATTGATATGTGTGTAATCAAGTTTATATTCATGCGAATTTATGATTGTGTCACTTATATGGAACTATATTATTTACATAACTGATGGCAGTGATTTTCAAAATATTAAAGGTCCGTTTTTTAAATTAAACATGTAAAATGTTTAATTTTAAAAATACATTTTTTTAGAGCAACGACAATATACCTTATACTCCGTCGCAGTCTCAAAATTAAAATTATCTTTTAGCAAACGCACTCAAGCTGCCGTCAAAAGCTCTCAATGCTAACACTTTAAAAGATTGATCGTCTGTCGCGTTTCCCACGTGGTTTATAAATGCAGATGCGATCCGGTTTAATCTAGACCCGCGTACGGCTAGACGCACGTTACAATATTAATTATTCATCGGATCGAGCGAATAAACCAATTTCACGCTTCTTTGCCCCCGAATCATAGCCCGCCACGGCGGCTTATACAGGGTGCACTCGAATGGAAATACAACGATTGTCTCCCATATATTGGTGATAAGATGGTATTTGAGATTTTAATACGAAAAATACAGTCTTTATTTATATAACTTAAATTGCAATGCAAATATTGCTTAATATTAAGTTTAAATAGTAATAAGACAAACAGTTTAACTTTACAATTTACTTTAAAATAAATATGGCTTAGTCGTTAATAATCTCAAAAATGTACAATTTGAAAGAAATATTTGGGATATATCTTTTAAATAACTGCAAGTATAAATATATCATTAAAATATACGCTAAGCTTGAAGAAAGACTAAAATAATCAATAGGAACATACAATTTGTAGCCAGAATTTAATCTGTTAAGATTTTTAATAAATTTCATGAAATTAACAAAGAATACTACACACTTCAAACGTTTCCAATTCTCACGTTCGTTGTTATTTAAAAACTTTAATCCGTAGGAGTTCATAGAACTCATATTCAAGAATTCAAGAATTTATCAAACAAACGGAAGAACGGATAGAACAAAAATAGAACAATTTTGTTTCTTACCATTTGATTACAAAACCGTGTAAATTCTTGTTTTCAGGATAAAAAAAACAATTATTGGTAGCGTCGTATAATTATAATTAGTATATTAAGTGTAATCAGTAAAAATATAAATGAGTCAAAAAAGAAACACGCTGTGTAGTCATAACTAAACGCGCTCGTAAGCCAAACCGCGCGATCAAATTTGCCGCGTCAGCGCGCGCGCACGCTACATACGTTTTAACATCAGCCTGTGTAATTGTCACTCAATAATGCTCGTGTAATAGCAACATTTTGAAGAAAAATAACATTCTACGAGATTTTACTGAACTGATTGACTGACTGGCTACTGACTGATTTAAACGAAATGTACTTAATATAACATTTAAATTGTAACAAGATCATAGTATCTGTACATTACATTAATGAGTAAGTATACTTAAAATGACGAAATATAAAACTATTGAAAGTGTAACGAAAAATAGACGAACAATAATAAGAAATTGGTCGCATAAATAGACTACATTTTTTTATGATTTTGTCTGTTTTTATACTCATACTCATGTTTTATAATTTATTTGTTATTAATAAAATTAAAATTTAAAACTGATTGCTTGTCAAAGAAATTTAAAACTATAAGCCTGGCTGGGCGACCACGGAGAAGAGGGGACTCTCCTACTAGGTACGAGTTTATATTAACTTACCAGGAGAGATCCCATATCATGCAAACTTAGGGCAACTTTGTTCAAATAAACATGTATAATTTTATTTTTTTGAAACATACTGGCTCGATTCTATTTATGTTAATGAAAAGCTACGGTCATTTAAAGGATTAAGATTTTTTTAATCCGTACTATGAAATGGTCGTGCGATTTTATAAATAGATGTCGTAAATCGAATATCTTGTTTGAGATTCAAAAATTATAGAAGTTAATAAAGATACCGCATAGATGTTAGCATTGTTAAAGTATAGTTTAACACCAATAATCTCAATAGAGAAACATCAGTAAATGAAAGTTACAAACACTATTGACAGTTATTTTCACGTGTGTTGCATAGAGAGATCTTTTATAAAGCGCACAGCCCGGAATAATGATATAATATCTCACTTGGCGGGAGGCAAATGTTAATCGCCGATTCGAATTAATGTCACGTGATCATGACTGAAATGGCCCCAGTGTTTATATCAAACCTATAGTGTCTATTTCGTGTTGTTATTTTAATGAACAGTATAGAGCCAACATACCTATTGTCATTCTAGGCAGCCGAGTAATCACAACCCAAGTCTGATACGCGAAAGCTGTCAAACACCTAAATGATGATTTGTAGTTGAAGTATTTGTAGTGATGTTTTTTGTTTTGATCTTTAAACATGAAAAGATCGGTCATCAGTTTTTTGATAGACTACGCTGAGGTAGGCAAAACCTAACACACGTTTGTTATCTAGATGTAGCTTCTATTCAATGTACAGTTGCCATAGGTTACTGAGAAAGACAAGTGCACTTAACGACCGGTGATCTGCACGATTTTTGTCCTAATTTTAAATGAAAGCAACTAAAGTCGCCAAATCTGTCGGTCAAGTTGAGCAAAAGCAAAAAAGTGCATAGTCGTGACTATCTTTTTTCGGTGCGATTCAGAACATTTTCAACTCCCCTGTAACTTCGTTGTTGTTGTGTATAAAACTTAAAGCCTGAATTTTTAGGGACCTAGAGAACTTAACATAGCTAGACATATTCCTAAATTATATTCAATTTGAACCTATAGTTTACGAAATATTACAAATCTAAAAACTCGACTTTTGCACATCACTTTTTTACACCATCATTAAAATGTTTAGGCACTTGTAGTGGACAGCAAGGAAAAATCTAAACATATCGCAATTTCGTCTGAGTGGCCTAGAAATAGTAGATACTAATAGCATTATTATTATTTATTATTAGTCGTAAATGGGCGGACTTGGTTTAATATTAGATATCTTCACTTTTTTCGGTAGAATTGCGTTGCAAGACTTGCGGTTATGTATATTTTATGTTTTTGATTATACCAATATACTTATATACAAAAAAATAGTACAACAATACAAAAGTTCTATTCGTAGCGAGAGAAGTTGAAGCAATCAGCGGGGAATTGAAGATTTCACAACGTTCGAATTTTAATGATCGCTATAAAACGGCTTTCATTCGCGCTGCTCGAAAAGGTATTTCGGATTTTCTAATTGCTTCTTGAAATAAAATGGATTTAAGAAAATAATATAATATTTCGAAGCTGTTTGGTAAGGTCTTCTACGTTCGGATTTAAAGATGTAAGGTAGGTAGGTAGATAACGTAGTTTTGTCAGCAAATGTTATCTATCCCCGCTGTATCTGATTTGTAAGGAAATGTAAAAAGATATATCGACGTTCTACAGTACGATAATGAGTTTAGAGAAATTGACAATACCAGATTTTAAATTAAGTAAGGTGTCTCAGGAAATCATTAAATTATCTGAGAAAAGGTGTATGTATCAATTGTTGTATTGTATCAAAAAGTAAATGTTTATTTAAATGATACTCTCGCCTGATATGACGTGACTCCAGCTCCACATTTATAATTTGACTGTTTTGAAATATACAAATTTTACAAGTATAGAGATTCTTCCGCCGCTTATTCACCACAGTGAAACACCTTCTTATGTGGTGGCAGTTCTTCTGAAGCGATGGTGGTAGATGGTGAAAAAAGAGTTCTATATAAATCAACTATAAATAAATGGTTTTATTAATTTTTCAAATAGAGCCTGAAACTTTTAAACTGAAGAAATTTTGACAAAGGAATTGTTAAGTCTAACAATAATACTCCGTTAATAAATATTATTTTACAGACTTTACTGTAGATCCTTCATTGTTTTTAATTAAGCTTCTAAAAACTCATTGTTTCCTTAACTATGCAAACTTTCCGTTAGCAGCTTCAGAGGGTTGCACAGACCTCATATTTATAGAAAGTTTTTTGAAACTCCCAAACTAGAATAAAAGTCTATCAATAAGATAACTATTGCAAATAACGGAAACCATATATATATATATATATATAGTAGGATGTTAATGCTTATTTACAAGCTTATGTCCGAAGACTTCATTCTTATTGCTTCAATTTCTAACACATCAACACAACCACAAAAATCAAACATTCTATAAAAATTCCAATTAACATATGTTTGTGCAGTTTAATTTAACTGTTTAACTATAAATTAAACTTACCAAAAAAATACCATTAACGCATGTAACATCTAATTTTCGTTCAAGTCACACAAGTCTCTAAAAGCTGTACGAAAATAAATTTAGTCTAAATTGACATTATGAAAGAATATCCAAATTTAAGCGTAAACGAAATTCACCAGGTTATCATGTTTTCATATATTACTCCTACATAAAATCCTCAATTCTTATTTAACATTACAATCTTTTGACTGACATGCTGACGTTTTGAGGAAAAGGACATGGAAAAAAACGATTCCATTTGAGACGACAATAAACCTAAATACCCTGAGGTAGTTTAGTCGTAAGCGGCTGAGGTGACAATATTATTCGAGGAAAATTGGGGATCCAACGCATTTATTAAAGCGAAAACCGGCAACAAAGGGATGATATTGAATTGTAAGGAAAAGAAGCCGAGATCGCCGAAGGATAAGTATTGGATGAGGTATTTTTACTAGAACTAATAGGTGAATGTTTTCAGCAACGTGCAGATATTATTTTAAATGTATAATAGTAGCGTACGAGCATGCAGTCCACCTTGTGATAAGTGGACACTCAGATAGGATGATAATTCTACCTAAGGAATAAGTATAGTATGCCTTGGTTTGTCTTCCTTACCACACCTTTAACCCTGAATCCTAAATACAGCAGCGCTTAACACTATTGTTGTTTAGCAGAAGTAGGTGTGGCGGTGGTGCAGCTAGAGTCTAAACACAAAAGGGTTAATCACTTTCGGAATATATTAATGTACATGATGGAAATTTTTTGAAAAATCAAGACCATTTACAGTCCACATGATGCTAACCACTACCACATGTAATGGATACATTACCAATAAAAAAAAGAAAACCGAGTCCTACCTGAGGTCAACTGCAGTTTACTGAAATATAGTAATCAGAACCCTTAATCTCTCATAAATTAGAAATATTTATAAAGGCGTATATTTGAGACTACAACAATCGAACTACAAAGAGTTACTGCTTTACAATTTGAAATATTTTCGGCAAAAATATGAATTTTCCAAAAAAGAAAATAACAAGTGCCGGATACCTTCATAAATATTCTTATACGCATTTTTTAATATACTTTTGTAATCATTGACGATTGTAAATAAATTTTTTATAAATATTTTATTGCAGTGCGCAGCGAGGACCCAATATTTCAAAATAATTGCATTCTCTGCACCACACCCGTCACTAATGGTACTAAAAATGATAGATAATTGAAGAAAATTGCTACCCCGCACGGTAATGTTGACATTAAATAAAATTTAGGACAGCTTACAGTAATGTAATAACAATAAAAGTTAAAGTCGATTTAGCACAATCATCTTTTTTTTTTATTTTAGTATAACTTAGCTTTTATGCCGACGTTACTTCTTTTTCTGGTCTAAATTTAGACAACAAATATATTTTCACAACAGAGATAGAGAGGAAGACTCCTAAAGAACACAATCTGTCAAATATTCTTGTAATAGAATAAATGTAATAGAATAGAATAAGTGTAATATGCTCAACATATGTGTGTTTATACTATATTGTGATACACACATCATCAAAACGTTACTGTCCCACTGCTGGGCACGTGTCTTCTCTAAGTATGAGAGGGGTCAGGCCATAGCCCACTGCGCCGGTCAAGTCGCGAGGTGATAGAGTTCATACAAGTTTGAATAGTTTCTCTTCTATAAAAGAATTGAAATCAGTTATCTGACCTGTCTTCCAATTACTTGTATGAAAAATACCACATCAATCAAGTATCATTTCGTGAATGAACGTCGAAGATCACACTACGTTCCGAGGTCGGGCGGTAGGTGACACGCACAAAGAACCTCCGACTTCTTTCATTGTAGATTAAATTCTTTGCTTCCCGCACACCTACCATAAAGCTTCTTGTCCAGGAGTAGCTAAGCTTATTGTCGTTCGAAGACTAAACATCTCTATAAGATATTTCAACGACGATTGATAATCGTATTAAAAATGGAAAACCTTATAAAAAATTAAATAGGTCTTACGCAGTAACGCGATAAAATATATTCCAAATACAGTCCATAACAATGAGACCTAAAACGGGGTGTTGGCTATACGATAATAAATATAATGACTTGGTTCAATATATTTGTTTGCTTTTGTTCATATTTATCCCTTACATAACGTAAGGAATAAATATGAACAAAAGCTACCGTTATAGATTTTAATTTATTGAGTTATATCCCATTTTATCAAGTTATATCCCATTTAATTTCATCGCTTGTTGTCACTGGAATGCCAGCTTCGCTAATATCCGATCTTGCAGCTTAATCTCACTGGCCGCGGATTTAATACATATTTCATTGGAATATTTCACGAAGTATTACTTCCTTTCGCGGCTGTTGTTTGTTAAACACCAGTTTATTACCGCTCGCTAGCGAGGAATGAAAGGTTTCCTTATAAATATTGCGTTAATGCTATTTATTCATTGGAGCTTTTCATTCCCTTTCCTACCTTCCCTCCTTCTCTTCGGCAGATTTCTAATTTTAGTTTGATTTGATTGATGCATGTTTAAATAGAATTTACTTTTATTTGTATGTACAAGTTACTAAATATAGCATATGGTTTATACTTTATTTTGTTTATACTTCATACTTACAAGTATTTACTATTTAAGAAATGACAGCAATGTCATATACCTACTGTAGGTGTACCTATTTTAGTGTAACACTAAAATAAGGTGTTAAAATTTAGTATTCGAGGAGAAAAACACAAGTCTTTGGTCGATCTCAAATAGAACTAACATAGATTTTTATTTGAACCTTTTTTATATGGTGAAAGCAACAAACGAGCATACAGTCCACGAGATGATAAGTGACACCTGAAGTCCATGGAGATCTGTAAGTGACCTCAAATAAGATTAGTACAACCTGAAGTCGATCACAGATGCGTTGCTAATCCTGAGTCCTAAGTGAGTGATAAGTATGTCTTCCTAACTTGCTGACATTATTAGGCTGCAGTTCATCTGCATAACAGATCAGTCGGTATTTATCGTGTCTGTCCATCTACCTGGTCGCTTCTCTTCATATAAACATTACGTCGTAAACTCAATCATCGATCAACGGCGGTTAAATCATCGATCGTTCATCGATCGTCGTTTGATCGACCGACGTCCATTGAATTGTCAAAGGTACCATATTAATCAACAGATGTCGATCAAAGGTATCGATCGAAGATTGATGAGTTCGCGTGGGTGCACTCTTAAGTAATCATAGGTGAGGCGAGGTTAGTTTAAAATATTAAGTACCTAGACCGCTAGTTTGCAAAATACACATAAAGGCTTAAGTAGACTTATTTTAGGGAAAAAAATGATTAAATTATGTGTTTTCTATTTTTAAAAACCTTTTCACCAGAACGTCCATTTTAATCGTTTAAATCTCTGATTACATGTAGGGTATACATGTAGGGTAGAAATAACAAAAATTAAGGTATATAGGATTTTATGTCATTATTATTCATTTCCTGATCAGAATACTATTTAAGCTCCTAATTACACCTTTGCATCTGTTTCTTCCAAAACTTGAACCAATAGCATCCATTAGATAATCACTTGGGAACTTGTATCACGCTAACTCAAAGGGGGAAGGGAGGTCGTAAACACAATTGCTGCGACTTTAAATCAAACAGTTCGAGTCGTTAGCAACATGTGCGACGAGGTGTCGTCCTGCGGTCTCATTGAACGATACGATACGGTTGTAAGATTATTTAATTTTATTATACGATTTTAATGTCAAAGTCAGTAATAAAATCAAGTCAAATATTGAAACTAGCACTATAGAAAATAAATTAATTTGGTAAATACTCGTTTACTATAAATATGTATAACTACTATTACATAAAAAGCATTTTAATATTAATAGTATGTAAATAAATGGCAGCATTGCAATTAACTACACGTTTCGTTACATTTGGTGATGGTATGGTATGTAGAATTAGAATTACCCACATGGAACGTTTGTTTTAAATACCCAGCGCGATTTTTATTTTTTATGGAGGACCTCTAAGTATCATGGATTTAATAAATATTACAGGTGAGCCGTGTGTGGCGAGGATTCGGGTAAATCAAACACGACCGGCTTATGATATGACTCATTTATTACTCAAGGAATACACATCAACTTTAATGAATATGCTTACTTACACACTATAGTAGTCACAAAATAAGAGGCCCGTTTGGACATATTATGTCATCGTAATGTCATTAACCATACAAAGTTACTTAGTTCGAACATCTTAACACGTAATTAAAAAGCGGATTGTTTTTATACATAGGTTTATGAATATTTCTTTATAGTTATGAATAATTTTTATTCGTCGGCTTATTTGACTGTTTTGGACTCATTTGAGTGTTGAGCTAGGGGCTTGAAATCATTCGAAACAAACCAAAATCGATTAACATTCCAATAATCGTAACTTTAAATTATTTACGATGTTAGTTTACTCCTTTTTCCACATGTCAAAATGAAAATAACTTCCCTGGTACCGTTTGCAATATAATTAATATAATTAGATATACATTTAAATTACCTAAAGTTATTATGTCACAAAGTAGGATTGGAAAACAAAGGTGCTTATAATTTGCAAAAAAAAATTAAAAATCCTTTGTAAAATGGAAACACACACCAAGAATAATGAAAATACAAGTGAATGGACACCCCAGCACTGTAATTATTAGGCAAGTTCGCGATTTATCTTCTGTGATTCATACTCGCCTGCTACTTCTAACTTTTAGAGACTCCACAGGCTCGGTGTAAGCGTTATTTTCTCCAAATTTGTGTTATTTATAGAGGCGTTATGGAGTAATTAATGTAGTATGATGTCTTAATCTGTCTTAAGAAGGGGTTATCTTCAAATGAAGAAATAAATATCTCTCTTGTTCGGTTAGTAACAAAGCCCAAAGTGATGTTGTTTGTAAAATAACTTTTAGTGTTATTATTTTATTACATAAAAATGAAATTTTTATGTAATAAAATATTAACTCGAGTAATAACTTTAGATATAACATATTAACACATTATTGGAGTAGTTAATGCAAATTGAACAATAGATAATACAAAAAGTAAAAGGTTTTTGAAAAATTTGATTAAAGAAGAATAAAAAGACACGAGAGAACACACTTCACTCCAAAAACACAATGTACGTACTGTTGCGGCTCTTTGCATAGTTGTTTGTCAATATACGATTAACGAACACAGCTTTTAATTAGCAGACTATTTATTGCAGAAGCGTCAAATACGTTAGATGCGCGCCGTAACGCCACGTTGAACGCGATTTGCGAGCGGCGCAACGTCACGCTGCAACGCCACGAGCGTAATGCTTATCTGCAGAATTTAGTTTTGCTACCATATATCTGATATAGGATGTAAAAAAATCTAAGCCTATGGTTGCAACAATAAGTGTGAAAATATAATATATTAAACCTTTGATCTGCATACATGAGACATTTAATAAAAACACAATACGAGATAATAAAGCGAAATGGATTAGTCGTTCCACCTTCGATTCCTTATTAAGTGGATTAAACACCTGTAAATAGCTTTATAACAGAGAAAGGTACAGAAAAATATATATTATTATTTTAAACAGCTTTAACAATACCGTGTTCTAAACAGTTTACATGAATTCAAAAAGCACGTGGTCTTAAATATATCGCAGGAGCTTGCTGCCGTCTATACATCAAGATTATAAAAGTCGCTGTTACTATTGTGTCACACTTTACAAGTGATTTGCAATCCAACACGCAAAGGAAACTGTCGGAAACTTGGCACATACAAACGCAGCTGCATTTCGGTAAGCGTATGGTCAATTAAATGTGACGGTTTATGAGAAAACATCCTATAAATTAATTCATTAAGGGTTCCGATTTTTGCCGTTTGGCTACGGAACCCCAAAATTGATGACTGAAACTGACAGTGACTGATCAAAAGTAATTGCCTAACTTCTGACTACTTAGTAGCTAAAACTAGTACATACTTTCCTGCTCCTTCATACTTGTACGAAAAAAGTGACGT
>DWRA01004559.1:0-10719 GCA_018250295.1 Spathilepia clonius
CTTAACGAGGCATTCCAACTTAGTCCTCAGGGGTAGCAATGTATCTGTGGTCGACTTCAGTTGGGATTCTGGTCTTATCGGTCTGGATCGCAAATGTTCATGTTTGCTACTCCATCATATAAAAAAAAACTGTTGTTTTACAAAATGCTCGTAGTTAGTTATATCGTCGTCAATCTATTACTGTCCCACGGTTTGAGGCATCCTCTCTGAGTGAGAGGGGTTTACGCCATGGTTGACTGCGCTGACCAAGTAGGTATTAAGAACTTTTTAAAGAACTCGCAGATATGCAGGTGTCCTCGTAATGTTTTCCTTTACCGTGGAAGCAAGTAATAATTGCACGTAACTTAGAAAATGCGAGATACCTGGCATCGAATCTCGAACTACCTGATTGAATTGCCAAGTTTCACCACTAGGGTACCATTGCTTGTTACTTTTATGTCAGTTAGTTGTATGCTTAACACATATCAATGGACATACCTAACGACACATTTTTTGGGAAAAGCAAACTAAATTGTTAATAAGGATTACTAAAATACAAGATTCATTATCATCGTCAAAAAAATTTCATCTTACTACTGCATAAAGAACTCTTGGACTGAGAAGGGACCCGCCAGGGATCCACAAGTGCTAGTAATCAAGTGGCATGGATATTTCATATACCTTTTAACGACGGTATAATCTTTGCAGTTCGACTCCGGAGGCACCACTGACACACATATTTTCACCTTGTAGCAGGAGTGTTAAGCTTTGTTGTTTTCTGTATTGAAGGGTGTGATAATGGAGACGTATTAATCCAAGGCGCTCCAAGTTAGTAGTACACGTGGGCTTGACCTGGACTTTGTCACAGCTGTACATGGACGGCAGGTGGAGTCATGTTCATTTGCTACTTCTTTATAATTCAAAAATATGGAGAAATGTCAGACTAGGGGAGATCCTGTTCGTTATTTTCTTTTGTCTTTAAAACAAATGAGTATTCATTTCTTTTGAAATTACAGACTAAAGTGCTCACGCACGCACAAATACTTTAGCGCAAGGAACTGAAATACATGATAATTAATTGATACATCCTACATACAACAGCAATAAAAACAGTTATATGAAAACGACGAAATAATACGTCTAACAATAATTCACAGCACGCAAACACGATTCGTAATAAAACATACGAATTACAATAAACGCCGTCCAATCGTAATGGTCCGAATCGTACAATATCATATTTATTGTGAGCAATTTTCCCGTTCTCATCTGTACACAATGCCATCTGTCGTTAGGTACCTGTCGATAATCAACGGGTGTACAGCATTGTTTACACTGGCGTTAATAAATCGACGCACAAAACGCGTTTTGTTTGCGAAACCAATCGCAATGTCGGCCGACAAATGTCGATGCGCGTAACAAAGGTATCGGCAAACAATGCTCGCGTATCTTTTTACGACGGCGTGCGTGTGACACACGGGTGCCGTGGACCGCGAACATATTTGTTGTAGTGAACGTACCTGGTAGTATAATAGTAATATCACTGAAAATTTATAATAAGAAAAGAAATAAACACGACACGGAACCTGTCGCTTTTGGTATGACATTAAAGTTCATGATTATTTTATATTATTAAAAATCAATCATTAATGTACACAACTAATTTGTTTTGTATACTAAAATAACTGCAAAATCATACGACAAATGTGTCGGGAACAATATCTTATTATGATGCTATTGATGATTACGTGACACACGGATAATGCCGGCTAAAGAACATATAATAATGTTGAGATCTATGAAACTACTACTACGAGTTTTGAAATAGATTTACTCTGCATTTTAGCTGATTAACAATTATTTACAAATAAATAATTAATCTTGAGTATTACTTTAAATTTTAACAAAGCTATTCATCTATCTATAATGTTAGTGGAATAGCATTTAAATAAATAAATCTGTTATTTGATTCTTTGTTCGATAATCAGACAAACCCTACGGGAATGATTTTTATAATTTTCTGTGTTAAAATCTTATTATTATTTTTCCGAACTGATATATTTGTATTTGACCTCACTATAGTAATGGAACCCAAAGATGTTAAAAAATAACTGCTCAGTTGAACTTATATTGAAGGGGAGATCACTTTTAAGTAGTCTATGCACTAGATGACAGACCGAAAAAAGTTACCAAATAGACTAATAAAAACACAGACACAACATGACAGTGGAAAGAAAAAAGTTAGAATGATAGGTATTATTCACAGACCGTAGTAGCACTAAGAAAAGAGTTCCAAACTTTACTTAGTAACAACAAGAAGTACTACTCTACTACGGTCTTGTGATTCTTGTCATCGCGCAGACGTAGTCGTTGGCACTAGCTACTTTTTTGTAATTAAATACCTTATCGTCATCTGTTCTATTGAATGAGCTCGCTTCAATTTAGGCAATTTTAATCGTCATCCTTTAGACCTATGTGTTATCAGTCGTGTTTGTGTTCACTGTCTGATGCATTGCCCTCAGCCAACTGTTAGGGGCGTTGCTCCGTAGTTAATATTAATTAAAGGTAGGGCGGTACATTGTAGTTCCTGTAATTGGTTTCCATTTATCGATGCAACCCTCCCACGTGAGACGTTGAATTTGCTAATTTTCCATTCGATTCCATTCTTTAAGTGACAAAATAATAAGTCTTGAGCTAAACTATCAATTTTTAGTTTAGTTCAAATTATTCTACTATTGTTACCCAATGAAGCAATGCAGTGTACCTACCATGTTGTCTGCGGAAAAGTTACACTTGTCTATTATAAGAATATAACAGATACTTTTAGTCTAGGCACATTACTTAATAGTCGTGAGAGAATTTGTCTTTTTTGTAAAGGAGGTAAAAAAGTCTTGACTGTCTTTTTCGTCAAACAATATTTTCATTATCGATTGATTCATAAAAAGTGAACCGTATTTTGGGTCGTCATGCACTAATTATAAGCGCAGCTAAATTAACTAGATCCATTAATTTCACACGCTCTTCAATAAAGTCATTACCATTATCCCCTGAATCGTTCACACTGAAAATCCACTGTTACATAGCATATGTCGCTCCGAATCCAATTTACGGCGATTTTTCTCGCCCGCCTTATGTAGACAACTTTTTTGGAGTTTTTTGTTTCACTCGCCCCGTTTTTTGCGGCCGCAGTAATTAAACCACCGGAGCTATCTTTCTCCATTGGTTATAATCCGACGTAGTGGAAGGCATGTCCAATGGCAGGCCCGTTTGTAATCGTGTAAAGAACCCCGTTGTGCTTCCACAAAGTTACGTTTTTTCGGCGGCAGTGTGTACGCCCGGCACAAATAACTAAGCATTGTGTGTAAGGTTTCTATTAAAGCAAACTATAATGTGGTACTGATAGAATGACGCACTATTTTGTTCGGCTAGAACGGGAGCTGGCGTCGTAAATGATCTTTTATTTTGATGGACACCGAATTAATTTATAATAGATTTTTTGTTGGATTCCGCACGCAGCGTGATCAATTGAGGTGAAGTCTAGACCACGCGGATACGACCCGCATTGTTGCTAATGCAAACTGTTATTTGATATCGTTTATAGGCATAGTAAAATCAACGTCAAATCAATTGTAACTGTTATTTTCTTACTGTACTATGTGAATACAATAGGTCAACACATTAGTCGTTGCTTCTTTGATCTAAATTAGATTTACAATTTCAATAGCTCTTAAAAGATGGATCATTTTGGTTATTGGATTTTGCTTTCAGTCTAATTCTTAAGTATTAAAGTTATATAAAATATCCACTGCAATTAAATACAAATTTGCAATGCTCTTATTGATATTTCGCATCATATGCTTACAACTGAAGCATTCAACTGTATTGAAATATCTAGTTTGTAATGTTAACGAATAGACTAAAACACTGTTACGTCTGGGTTAAAATTAGATTAAAGAAACATTACGTATAAAATGTTTTGTTTGAAAGTATAACCGTAACGCTAAACCCACACTTGATAAAACACCTCGGCTGAATAAAATGTAAAATGCATTTCAGCTAACAAGGTGTGTTACTGTTTACACTGTATGTACCAACTGTTACATAAGTCGTATACTTAAACATAGGGAGGCTTATCGCGCGGTGCCAGGCCTCGCCCCACTGTCAGGGGCACGCAACAAAAATACTCTTGTTGCCGTATTGTGTCTCTCTTCTCCTGTTGTTCACGAAAAGCGCCCTCTATGCACCGTTGTTTAATTACTACAGCCTTTTGTGCCGACGTACACTGACGGATATTGTGGCCGGCTCCCGGCCTACAATGTAAAAAGTCGCCACGTTTTCTTTTTGCATATTTTCCGCTTGAATGTATTTAGTCGTAAAATAAGAATAATACATTGACATTATTCGTTTAGTGTTTTTGTTCCTGATCGAAAGTTATCACCGGTTCCGCCATGGTTTCGATTTACGATTGTGTTGGGTTTCTTTGTGCTTTTTCTATATATCGAACGCAATTGCCAGACAAGCGTTCGGAAACTATAAACTAACTGCCTTTAGCTTTCGGATGATTTTGATAAAAAAGCTAAACATTGATTGTTTACTGGACCAAAGACGTGAAAATCGGTCAACTCTTTAGGAAACTTCAACTGCTTTTCAGAAAGTTTTTTTCGTTAGTTAATCGTTGGCGAAGTAGTAATATCGATTATCAAAACAGATACTGATTGTTTCCAAAGTACTAATCCTAGCATCTACTGAGACATAAAGTACACCTATTTTGTGGATTATCATGTCACAATTTATTCCAAAAAAACAAAGACAGTGTACCTACATGATTCCTGAAAACAAAAAAAAACAGGATCTTGTATTTCATAACTCTGGGTTTTGAATCGCAGTCGTCCCCCAAAGGTTTAGAAATGATGTGCCAACTAGTGGAATGAACAGTGAAGGCAACATATTTATTCTTCTGATAACGTAGACTATATTGAGAATAGTGGACTTTGCCCTGAACCGTTCTTTTTCTGAGAGAAGTCCCGTGCCAGGCAGTGAAACAGTCTCAAGTACTGTTGATAATATTTTTTTTTATGGTATAGAAGTAGCAAATGAGCATGCAGCCGTCCTAATAGTAAGTACTCAATGTCGCCCACGAACATCCGTATTCAACCTTATATAAAATTAGAGTCCTACCCTAGGTTGGCTGTGGATGCTTTGTTACTCCTCTGGGCCAAGTTGAAACATCTTGGATAAGTAGGTACATACGTCTTCCTTACTACTATGATGTTGGAAATATGTTTTACGTCTGAATTCGCAAGCAGAAACAAACAAATGAATATCATCAGTATAATAAATGTAAGGAAAGGGATAGGAAGGAGAATACGCTGAAACTATGTAACAACAATAGATATACTTACATACCCACGGGTAGCATTTGCTCTCAAAGTGGTGTACAATCGCACAATACCCTTCCGACTCAGTGAATATCAAACGAATGCCTAACAAAGCCTCCAGAACGATGGGTGGTCTATCTAGATCTATCTAGTTCTTTTATGTCTGTGCGTCTGCTGTAAGATGTCTTGTTGGAAGTTAGTAGAGCATCACTGTTCTGTCTAGAAGGTTACGTGCAAGGCTGACTATACAAAAACTAGGTTTTTTTATTGAGTGATTTAAATTAGCTTTTAGTTTTTTTTAGTTTTATCGTGCGGTCGTGTGGTGGTCCTGGATCTCACTTCCTCTCTTACCGTCAATGTCGTAGAAAGTCTGACAGATTAAGTCCAGGAATTAACCAGTAGCACACACCTGTAAATTTAAAGTTCATTTATATCTATACACATTGAACGTGCCTGATAGTGCCGTAGCCTGTGCTGTTGCAAACAAAATTATATTTCTTTTCTGGAAGGATCCGTGTCTGCAAGGCTGTGGTACGGTAGATATAAATAAATTGATATGCTAATATGCCACGACACGTGTCTGACACGTTCTGTGTCTGAACCCTTATTCTATTAAGATCAGTAACCTAGTGCATTTTTGGCGGTTCACACATGAATTACCTATGTAGTTGTTCTTATTGTGATATGAATAGATATGACTGAGTTGGTATCACCGCTGTTTATATGCTTTAAAGCAAAAAAGTTTGTTCTACATGAGCTAAAGGGAAATATTTTAATAGGACATTTCACATAATAAGGTTACAGTAGCATCATACTATTTGTCTATTATAGAACGCCATCTATGTACACGATCACAATTTAAACCATGTGATTCAGCTATATGATACTTGATATAGGTATTTTAGTCTTTTTAAGGGTATAATTC
The DNA here is from genome assembly GCA_018250295.1 of Spathilepia clonius. Lineage (NCBI taxonomy): Eukaryota > Metazoa > Arthropoda > Insecta > Lepidoptera > Hesperiidae > Spathilepia > Spathilepia clonius. The sequence continues at coordinate 6,283 of DWRA01004559.1, forward strand.
ATTTTAGTCTTTCTGTTATAAGGTTATTAATACTGTATGCTTTGTTTTAAACTAAGTGTCTATTTATGAAAACAATGATTATTCGCCAAATATGTTATGCCTCATAAAGCAAGGACAAGAATCCGCAATTTCCATTTTACTCGGTAAAATATTTTCCAATAAGTACCTAATTAAAGAAAAAATATATTCTAATCGAAACAAAGCCAACAACTGAAATATAGGTAACAACAGAAGTATCCCTAAACCATCCCAAAAAGAATCTATTAAGATTTAATAAAATCATGACCTAAATAACGTCTTACCATTTCAATTTTCCGGACGAAAGGGTGGCCCTCCTTCGGCTTTGTCGCTCGCCCCCTCCACCCCCCATTGTAGCATGGCACACAAGCTTTCAGAGTAATGAAGAGCATTTTCGTCCGATTCCGAGCACAATGGCCGTTTTAATACAACGCAGAGAGGAAAGTCCTTTGTCGCGCGCGGCATTGTGCTAACGTGAGTGTGTTACATACTCCGTTTGTTTTTTGTCTCGCGTTTTGTGCGCGATTGACGCTCACAAAGGTGCGTAATGTAAAACGTCCCTAATATCCCTTTGGAGGTTGCAGGTCGTGTTGGTTTATCGTTTTCTCATTACTTTACGGGGCCAGCCAGTGTGTTCTTATGCGAGATTTTGAGTATGTTTCTGTGTGGCGAAATGTTATGGGGGATTATGAATCAATGTGTTCTTATTCTTCATAAAGATGGTCTTCACAGAAGATCGTTTATTCATTTATCCATTGAAAGTATGATCACAGTAGAGCCCATAGACGTTCATCATGATTTCAAACAAGACTAATCTTATTTGAAACGCTCAAGTTATAATAACCTGTTCCATACGATCCGATATAAAAAAAGTGATAAACATTAATAAAAGTAACACGTAGTAAAAGCGTTTAACGCTAAAGCTCCGCAACACAGGCAGTAGCGACTGAATCTTTTAAAAACCTGGTGGGAAGTCTTCAAATAGCAATTTGCGATATAAGCAACGGGGACTCCTGGAAGTCTTGGCTATCGAATATCAACAGACACACAGAAGGCAATACATATTTAGTTGGTTTGCATCAACTGTTTATGTCTAGGAAGAAACCTTTATGAAAATACTACAGTTCAACTATCCTTTACGTAAGAATGCGTCTGCAAATATTTCTTTATGTTAATCTTTCCCAATTCTAGAAAACATTCTTGAAGTATCTAATCATTTTTTGAATAACAAACATCATTGCGTTATAATTCCGTCACATATTCCTTCTTAAAATCATGTATTAAGAAAATGCCACTACAGTCCAACATTTATTCGATACTCCCATTCCATTATTCGAATAACCATTATTCAATGTTGCCAGCGCCACCATTGTTTAGACGAACGGCTGTAGGAAATAATTATTGTAGAGTGGCAACACTGTAGCGGCACGCGTCGATAGCTGATTGTTAATTAAAATGAAAATAATACTCTGCATCGTTTTTGTGCGATTTAAACTCATTTATGCCTGGTCTTTTATATTGTTGGCCGAGAAAGTACTGGTATGTTCTATCGGTCTTTGATGTAAAACATATCCGGACATTTGTGCGGGTTTTTAAAGAATAAACATTTTGTTTGTCTTTCTAAAGTAATGTTAGTGAGGTTCTTTATTTCAAATTTTAGTCACTTATTAGTACTTGAATTAATATAGACCTAACGAAAACTACAAAACTACGATGGAAAATCTTATAATTATGAGATCCACTGACTGATGAAAAATGTATTGTCGACCAACAGTCCAACGTGAAGGGTTCAATTCTTAGCTGGGTAAATTTGTTTTGCCGACTTCAGAATGTATTTATACCAAAACACAAACTTTAGCCCTTGCATAAACAGTTCTATTGTAAGAGTCCAACTGTTATCTCAGCATAAGAGGTAAATTGGAATCACAAACGTGGAAGGCTCCAGAACCTAGTAATCAATAGTAAACAAATGAAGATACTGGCAAGAGCTATAACGTTGTAACATACAAACAAATACCGCTAATGTTAATTCACATCACTCAATGTCATTAAGACGTGATTTGCATCACATTATGCGACTCTATTCTAGTTGGAACAAAGCTAGGGAAAAATTCTTGGCGTCAGTCTTCTCTACGAGCTGACGACACAGGAGCATTGTGTCGCACAATGACTACGAAACCGAGCTCAGAGAATGACATAGAGTGGCACAGTGTTGTTGTTGGAATACGGGAAATTGCGAGGCTTATTTATACAGTAGGACACTGCTCTGAAAGGATCTGCTTTAGCATTCGTTTGCCCTTTTGTTTGTCTTGAATACAAGTGGAATGGAACTGCATTTATTGATCTTAATGCTCTTTGTTTCAGCGAGTTGTGCAAGTGATGTGTGGCGAATCGGTTGACGTGTGCGAGTGTGTGTTGAGAGCGTTATTTGCATTAGAAGTAATTGTGTAACATGAAGATAGATGTTTGAAAATATAATTAGTTTTTGAATAGTCTACTTACGAGAGTATAAAAGAATGATAATTACTTATTGATAAGAAACGTTGAATATGATTCAAGTAAAATCTAAGAAGATAAGAACTCTTAACTGACAACTTGCTGTGAAGGAAATTACATCAGAATTGTGAAGAGAAATCATAGCCCGTCATCGCCGAACAGTACCTACGTTTGAGTTACGCATTATTGGCAAGTACAAGATCCTTATCATTCCACCGACAAAAGGGAGTACCCTCCCCGAAGTATCGACACAATAATGAGGAACCGGGAAAAACTTCTGTAGCGGAATGAAAAGCGCAAATTCGTCATTAGGCGGCGCTTTCCGCCATTGTTGTGTCTGTCCCTCTCTTCCCGGTGAAAAGACACGCGTGTGTGAGCGAGAGAACGGTTGGTCCTCCGGCCGGATTGTTCCTTTCTATGTTGGCGACATTGTTTTCGCTTTTATGCCCGCCTGAATCAGGATTGTCTTGTCTGTTTCAATGGCCGGTGGCGCCCCTCCACGGTATCGATGCGATGAATACAGCCTTCTATAAATGGGGGGAGACAAAGGGTTGGTCTCTTGAATCGAGCTGGGAGACAGGTCGTTCGTGCCTTCGATTATATTGTATCGATTCAAAGCCATTGTCTACGCAATGAGGGATGGTTAGAGCAAATTACTTTTCTCTCGTTGTCTCTTCCATAATAGTTTATTATAAACATTTGTTCCAGTACACAAAGCCGTTGTAGCAGTATTCTCTAGTGATCTTTTATATTTCGGCTACAATGCCTTTCTTATATCTGGAATAAATGCCTTCTTTCGGATACTCGGCGGCAGGCCCGCCATTATTACGTTTTTATGAAAATACAATGTTGAAACCGATTCTGTCTCCTTTTTCGTCCGAATCTTTTTGATTAGTTTTCTGAAATATATTTCTTGACAATTTCATTTTTGTACGTCTTTATAAATAGGTTTTGTCCCGGACCATGATACTATTGTATAATGTTTATTATAATTTCAGGATTTTTCTGTAACAGTTTGTTATTATTATGTGGACATATTTTTGATATAAACGTTAAATAAACAGCATTACATTTAAAATTACTTTAAACATACTTATATCTTTCGTCAATTCCTTTATAAAAAGAGATCATAATATAAAGTCCTATAATTTAAACATAACCTTGCATCTTAATTTTGGAAGACTATGACGTATTTCGAATCGAGATACGGTTGGGTTGTGATACCTAACTGTAGGGTCGTAGATATAGCAGTGTTTTGATTTGGAAGATATGGTAAGGTAGAGATCGTAATATGAGATTATCAAAATTACTTTAGACAACAACAAATTACTTTACACAACTTACAGAGCATATAATGTCGTTCATAGATCGAAATTATTTAATAATGTAGAGTTTGCAAAGGCGCTTGCAGCTCACCTAAATGAGGAGTTGATTACAGATGTTCATGGTTAATGGCACATGCCGCTCATGGACTCATGTACAATTAACTTCTAATAAGACTAAATTCCTACCTAAGGTCGGCCAAAAATGCGTTACTACCAATGATGTTCAAGTTCAAAGGCCTCGGATGTATCTCTTAATACACCCTTCAAACAGCGGTTAACACTGCCGTTATTAGACAGAAATATGTGTGACGTTGGTACCCTAAATTACATTGTTAGATGATTAGAATTAATTAGATTATTAAATGAGACGTTTACTTGTTTTCGGCATGAGAGACATTTAAAAGAAATCTAATCCAACCCTTACTCTTCTAGGTGCAGAATGGAAACTCCTGACAGAAGATGAGAAGCGGCCGTTCATCGACGAGGCCAAGCGCCTCCGAGCCATGCACATGAAGGAGCACCCAGATTACAAATACCGACCCAGGAGGAAACCCAAGACCCTGAGGAAGGAGGGGTACCCATATTCGATACCCTACCC
>DWRA01004560.1:0-10718 GCA_018250295.1 Spathilepia clonius
AGTTCTTTGAAAACAACAAGTTTTTAAAGATGTGTGAAGTCTACTAGTACTTGGCTAGCGCGGTGGACCACGGCCTAACTCACTCTGAGAGGAGACCCGTACCTAGCAGTGGGGCAGTAATGGTTTTACAAATACGACCTTGAATTGCAAGTACCTGTATCTATCGGATGTTAACAAGCAAAATAACATGTTATTTTCATTATATTTCACAAAACAATAACATATAAAGATATGCGATACTCGTTAAAATTCGTGTTTAATTGTGGGAATATCGCCACAATGGACTCAGTTACGCCATTATCAGTTGTGTACCCTTGAGAGCTTAATCTATAGTATGTTGAAGCAATGATTGCAAGTATTTTGATTGTTTAGAAGAAGCAAATGAGTATACAGTCCATCTGTAATCAACCCCAGATAAGATTAGAGATATGCGTGAGCTACCAGAAGTCGACGCTAGATGGTTTTCTAAAATTAAGTTGGAACGCCTCTGATAAGTATATCTCCCTTACCATAGCCTCATAACCTAACAAAGCAGCGCTTAACAATCTTGTTATTTTTTTTTAATAGATATAGCCTAACGATAAAGCAGACGGGCTACCTGATGGAAAGTAGTGACCGTCGCCTATGGACATTTGCAATACCAGAGGAGTCGCCAATGTAACGCCGGCTTTGGAGGAGAGCTCTTTTTACACATTTTTAAAGAGCCCCATATCATAGCGCGTCGGAAATACCTCATGTTGTTAGTAGGCAGAAACCGGTGTGGCTGTGGAGCCGCCGGAGTTGAAACAAAAAAGATTTTACCACTTTCATTTAATAGCCTTCATTTATAGCCGTATGTTCTTAAAATACCCACCTTATTTCGGTATCAAATGTGTACAGATATGAAAGTAAAATTATCATTGAGAACAATCACATACGAGTCTCTATTGTGCTAGTGGTCGTAATACGTCTAAATATATTTCATGCCACAAACCAAATATGAATGAAGGTAACGTTAATTCCGCTAGAAAACATCTTATTGTTTTAATAAATAGGTAGGTGTTATTAATGATGACCCGCGTGGCGGAACGGTCACTATGAAGGTCTGACACTCACAGGGCTCTGGGTTCGAATCCCGGCCACACCGAATTCTAAATGATGAATTAAGATTTCTGTTCTGAGTCTGAGTGTTTATGTATTCATCTAAGTGTCCGTGGCACCCAGGAAAAGTCCTAGTAGCTATGAGCGTAGACATTGTGATATTTTAACGCAAAAACATTTTGCAAAACTGCCGTAGTAATATAATTTGCCTAAAAATAAAAAACTTTAGTATAAAGTGTTTAACAATTTATACTAAATGCTATTTATTTATTAAGCTTTTGTCTACAATATTGAAACATAAGCTCGCTTTTGAAATGTCTGTCAGCCTGTACGTTAATCTCTGTAACGGTTGAATTGTATTTGTCAGAAATGTTTATATGGATTTTAATACGACAGTTCCCAGTTTTCCGATATAAAAATGCCTGCAGTGGCTTTGAACATTAACTCGTAATAAAGTGAAACAAATGCATGACGAACTCGTACATACTCAACCTGTTGTGTATTTTGTTGTACAAGAAAGTTCAAACGGTTGTCCCCGTAATTAACGAGTTATAATAATTGTGTTTTTATGTCAAAATATTCTATACTAGCGAAGAGTTATTAGTGGAATATTGTGTAAGGTTAATTTACAGGACATGTTTTGTAAGTTATAAATTATTTTGTGTTAATATCCGGTTTGAGTGTTAGTGAGCAGTCTGGCGGAAACTATATAAAGCGAAAGAAGGATATTGTTTGGAGAATAAAATGTCACAGAACAGATTGTCAAAGAATATAAAGATGCTGTTGTTTTTTATTGTACTAAATTCTACAGGAATAATTAAGTTACTGTTTAACAATTTCTACAGGAATAATTAAGTTACACTTAGGTTTACGTTTTTACCAAAAAACGATTGTAAACAGGGGACTTGTGTGACATGCTGTGCTCAAAACAAAACAGGTGGCGTCTGGCATTTTTCACTCGCCAACGATCACCTTTGAACATTTCATTTGTTGTAATCTCAAACTTCTAACGCTAAGAACTTTTCACACACTTTTAAATATGTACTTCCCAATAAAAATAAAGAAAATTAAAAATAAATTAGCTTAGAGATCTTCTCGATGTACTATCGCTAGGAACACTTTTAATAATATACTTTTTATTTTAAAAAATGAACATAATGAAGTGGTTTAGAGATAGAGTTACACACAATTAGAGGTTCTTTATTAGGTTTTTGCGATAGATGAACTACTATCTACACGACGTATCATTCTTTATTGCATATTACGGAAAAAAAAGGAAAAAACACATTTGTCTCCAATTCAGCACAGTTGCATCAAAAATATAATTTTGCAGTCAGGCAGAAAGGTAATGAACGTGATAAAAATAATTATCACAATCCATAATAATCAATTAAAGGCCAATCCTATAAAAAGAGCGCGTACCATTTAAATACTACGGGTAAATAGTATAGTAACGTACGAGCATACTTTTAACTGATAAAATATACATCAAATATTCAATAAGATTTTTTTTACATATGATGGAGTAGCAAACGAGCATGCAGTCCACCTGATAGTAAGTGGCAACTGCCGCACATGGACATTTGTGACCCACCCCAGATAAGACCAGAATCCCAACTGAAGTCGAACACATATGCCTTGCTACCCCTGAGGACTAAGTTGGAATACCTCGTTAAGTTTATCTCCCTTACCACACCCTTCAAACAAGGAGACAGCAGCGCTTAACACTGCTGTTATTAGGCAGAAATAAATATAGTAACATAGTAAGTATTAGTCAAAATGCCAATAGTAATATGAGTTATAGTATGGTACAGGGTTTCTCATAAAATATTCAAAATTAATTAAGCTGAAAACACAATGTTTACTACATGAATATTAATAACTTTGCAAATTTATGTTTTTATGAAAAATGTTTATACTTACAATAGTTTATAAAATAAATATGACATATAAGGTAAGCAAACTAAAACATTTATACTTATTATGCAAATGGGATCCTGTTGTTTACTAATCATTAGAATATTGTGTCAAGGAGTAAGTAAATGAGAGACTGATGTGCAAAGTTATCATTCAAAAAGTGTTTAATTTGCATAAAAAATACGATTGCGCATTTTCAACATATCCCAAGCCACTGTGACGGATCAATGTGACTAACATATTTTAGATATTAAATACGTATATATTATCGTACGCAAACTATAAAGTCGGCTTTGTTTGGATTAAAAATACGTATAGAATTTAAAACTCTTAGAAATAATGATGTAACACTAATAGATCTTTGACAGTGCTCTCAGAGGTAAAAGTGAGCATGCAACCATGTAGTGACCACTTAATTTTCTCAAGGACGTTCGTAAATTATTTGTATGCCAACACATACAGTTAATATTGTATTAGGAACAAAGTTGAGTGTTGGCACATATTTTATGATATAAATAGAGTTAATGATGACAATGAAGATATCCCATCACATGTTCTACTTGTTAATACTCTGCATATAATCTCATGAATATATCCTATAGATTTATATAAATTGAATTGCTTGTCTATTGTTCCTAAGCAACTGGAAAACTATGATATAAGTATATATTTATATTATTATTTTTATTTGTTAGTTATTTAATTTTGTTTTGTTTGCTGTTTTATTTTATTTTTCTTTTAACACCTGCCACAAGTTCTTAGTACTCACCCAGGTTTGACTGGGAGAGAATGCCATTAGGCATTAAGTTTACCCTTTTGTAACTTAATTTGTTTGCTGCGTAGCAGTAAATAAATAAAATCTTTTATATTATCAATCAAGTTTATGATATCAAAATTTCTCTATGATGCAAATCCGTTTATAAAGGGTCATCCTGGCAATAATTAAACCAACTAGACAAGATTTTTGCTGAAAGTTTTAGGGATTTTATTTTGACTATGCTTCTATCACACTGAATATTTTTGTGTGGACATCAACGCAAGGTTGAATGTGTGTAGATTAAAAAAACATTAAATTTTTTAAACGTCATAATATAATTTTTATAAAGTAATTGTGCATAAATTTATAGTAATTGTATAATTCACAATAATTTGTGATGCCAATTATTATCCATAATCATAAACGTAAACAATAACACAAGTAAAGTTGCTATTTTGATATACAAAATCATTAACCTTGAAAGTTGTGACAATGATGCCCTTATCAAAGTCGATTCTTTATCATTTAGGTATTTATCATTGCCAACTGAGAATTGCAAAATTCGGATCCTTATGCTTAAGATAAATGGAGGAATACAATAATAGTTTAATTATAACTGTATACTGGGCTATTTACTCTAATAAATACCTTCCTTACTTATGTATTTCATATTAGATAATCTTAACAGTGACCGACCGACAGTTCGGTTTTGGTTTCGGCCAAGAAATTTAGTTTCAGCTTTAATTTCGGTTTGGGCCAAAAAATGGCCGAAACTTTCGGCCGCGCAGAAACTCTAGTGTTTGAGAATCATCGTGCGTCGTTCGGCAAAGTTCCCGGCTCAGACTTACTTGTCCGGCGTGCCACCGTCGGCTAGACTATGATTGTTTAATCGGTTATGATTTTCTTTTTATATCATTTAACTCTATTTAATCGTGAGTATAAATGGAATATGTAAATAAATGTGAAAGAAAATTAAAATATACTAGAAATCAGTATGCAACCGAAATTTTAAATATGTAAGTTTCAGTTTTGGCCGAAACTAAGAGCGCAGTCAAAAGTTTGGTTACAGTATCGGCTAAAAAACCTGTTTTGGTCGGTCACAAACTGTTACATTATGAGTTAATTAGGCAAATGGATTCACTAGGTACAAAAGTCACGCAACACGTGTCGCCAAGGTATGACGTCTGGCAACATACCTGGCGACATCACAAGACAAATGACGTCATCGACGGCAGGTGAACTGGCGCAGTGGTCGCGTGTCATCAATACGTGAATGAAAATTGCCAGACTCGCCTGATATGTCTACTTCAGCTATTTATAATGCGAAATAGTTCTTTTGTTGCAATAGAAGGGTGTGGACATTGAATTGCATGAAATTTTCATCTAAATCCTCAAGAGTGGCAATGTTTCTGTGATCAGCTTCAAAGAGAACTTCTGTACTTTATAGAGTTGATTATTCATGGCGACCAGTAGCAAAGACCACATACTATCAGATGGCCTGCATGCATGCTTATTACTTCTACCTTGTGATGAAAGGAAAGCACTTACTTGCACAGTCACTACCGCCTCCTGTGTGAGGAGAGTCTTTGATGTGTCTGATGGATGAGGAGTATACTTCACAGTTTCATCAACTGCAATGTAGTGACAAAACGTCAAATTCGTCGTCTTAAGGGTCATTAGCCGTTCTGTTGGGTTCACTTCTGACTTTTCACTTGCATAGCAAATTTTTGCAGTTCCAATAAGCTGAAAAATTTAATTTGATGAAGTTTTATAAACATTACGAAGCAATGTACTTAATCCTGTAATGAAGTAGTATTATAAATATTTACGTTTAATTATCAAGCTCTAATTAGTAGCGTCCTTTGTGTTTTATCAACTATGAGTAAGTGTAGCCCCAGTTAATGTTGATATAATAAGGAGTGATTGGATATTAACCAGTGGATGGTTAAACATTTGGACTTTCATACTGAGGCTCTCAGGTTCGAATCCTAGGCCTCTAATTTTTGATGCCGTGTGTATTAAAAATTAACTACTAGCTTTAACAGAAAAAGAAAAGATCTTGGCAATGTGGAAACCTGCACACCTGAGAGCTGTTTAAAAACATGCTCTCAAGTGTGTGAAGTCTATCAATATGCACTTGGTCAACATGGTATACTTTGGCCGAAGCCATTCATTCTGAAAGAAGATCTATACATAGCAACTCGACAATAATGGATTGACGACTTAATTAATGTCATACAGAGGAAACCCATCACACAAGTATAAAAGTAAATGCTTACTGCTTGAGCCCATCTTGGAAAGAACCACTTTGAACTGACGAGTCTATGCGTTATCAGTACTCCATCCACCACCTTCCGTTCAACCACATCAGTCCCTATGACAGCTGGGTTCATAGGATTGGGATACTTTCGCCATGCTGCCTGCGCAACTGTTTCCCAAGGATGGCTGCAATATTCAAATAACAATTATTCCACGCTCACTTCATGACAACATTATCTCCAGTAAATTTTCTTGCGAACATGTTGCGTCACAACTTACTTGAATGTATGTTCTGAGGTCCAAATCTTCATGTTTCTCTAATTTTTGCAGGAAATATTTATTACACAATCTCATCCGAATTAGAGATCTTATGTTTTAAAATTACATTACGACCGTGAAAACATAACTCTCACTCAACAATCAACACAGGAAGGAAAGAATTGGACATTGGACGAGACAAGGACGCGTAAAAAATGACAGTTCATATCGATTTTCGGAAGATCGATTATTTGTGTTTGATAAACGTCTTATGCCATATACTAACTACGTTTTTTATTACGAACAAAACGTACCGTGTGGTTACTATGCTAATAAATTATAAATTAATTTACAACTAAACACACAAATATGTGTATTTCTTCGGTAACTAATTAAAACATTTCACAGCAATTGACAAAAACTTTACTGAAAACTCAAGCATCAAACAATACTGAAGCAGTAGGAATATAACTAAAATATCCAACTTGTATTGAGTAATTTTAACTTTTTCCTCTTATTAACTTTTTCCACAGCATAATAATAGTGAAAACTTTTCATTACTATTATTTATTTTCTGGTGTAAATTTATTGTGCGTGATTGTACATGATTTGGAGTTTGGATCGAGCCATTAAAGATTAGACTCAAACATAGCAGTATATACTTAACAAATTTTAATTAATATAGATAATTTATTTGTTTCGCAATGTTCTCCTTTTTTTTTAAATTCAGTTAAAATAGTCTCGTTTTACATAACGTTATATAAGAAACATAGGAATCAGTCATATAGAGCGAATCTATAGTGGTATCGCTTCGCTGCCGACTGTGAGAAAATGTATTATGAGCACACATGAGTCATGGGTCATGAGCTTAAAAGGGTTTCTGTAAACTTTCACTCCGAAGATATATACTGTGGTAGTCTAAAATCCGTTGCTTTTATGAACTATTGTGAACATTTTCAAGAGGTACTTAGAAATGCTTAGTACGCTAAAACGACATCATCCTCAATGAGTAAGACTCACTCTTGTAGTATTTACTTATAAATTGTTGAACTAATAAATTGTTATCATTTGTTTACACCAATATGCAGATTTATCATATGAGTGGATTCATAACGATTCTGTTTTGTCGTTATTTAATCATACATCCAGATTATTGGTAAATTTGGCGGATTTTATTTTAATCTTGCAACATGTTTATGACAGTTCCTAAATCACCCACGGAATGACACTTATCATTATAATGACAATAATCATTATACTTATCATTGAATATATGTCAAATGTGAAATGTCAATTCACAATTCAACGTAGGTTCGGTTCACAGTTGTCGAACTGTCAAATTAAATTGTTCAAATGTTCAACCTTTCGTGACCTCATCCAGTGATGTTAGGGTATATTTGATAAAGTTAGTACGGAAGTGTTTACTATGGGAATTTTTCAGTAATTTAGCAGGGTTTCATTGTAGAAATTACAATTGCCGATATTATACGTGTATACCTTGGTACTTATCGTGTTGTATAAGGTTTCTTGTGATTCTACCTGCTCTTTTTGATATAAGGTAATGTTGTTAGGGGCGGGGAGCGAGAGCCAATATCCAAATTAATATAAAACAAAGTTCATTAAAACTCAGACAACACTCCTATCTCAGAATTCTGAAACGATAGATCTCTGTTTTTTTATTGTTAAATGTACATTATTTCAAATGATAATAATTTGCTTAATTTGTACTTGAATATACTAGTTAACCATTATTTTGTAAATCGCGGGAGTTAACGCATTAAAATATTAATTTAAGCATTAGTATGATTATTGGTACAAATGCAAGCGGTTGTTTATTGCTTAATAGATAAGTCGATAAGCCTGTGATAATTTAAAAACCGGCAGTAGAGAACCAGCGTTTTGTGTACACGTTTCGTAAAAAATGACTACGGAGGCTGAAGAAAAAGCATTACGCTATAGAAGAGCTCAAAGTGTCACCAGAGCTGAAGAAATCACTGAAAATGAAAAAAAGGCTAGAAAATTGCAGTTTGATAAACCGTAAGTATCTATCTAATATCTACTTCTTGCACACCACTAATTCTTAATTTAAAATTCTATATGTTTATATAATACAATGTTTTATCTAGTTCCTGACATTAAAATCATGACCATGTGGTCAATATCAGAAACATAAGCTCACATTTTATCTTATCATAAAATTTATGGATGGACAAAGTTAATGACCTTAATAAGACCCAGTAAACTGATTACATGCATCCTGTACGATTTTTAAGCTGTTTATTTGAAGCATTTTGATCAATAAAAGAATTGTTGCCATTCACGAAATATTTAGATATTTACTTAAGAGTATTAATACAAGTTACTACTGTGTTACAGTTGGTGGTATAGTAGCCCAGGATATGATTTTTTTTATAATTTTGCTAATAATGATATAGTGGCAGTATTAAAAAAAATCATTAACTGTATAAAATAAAAGAAAATAATATTGGGATGGGCAAATTTATGTTTCAGATGCCACATACCAAGGGATTCCCTATTCTCATGGAGTTCAGAGTTTGCAAATTTTACTGGGCTTGTCAATTGGGGCTTCTTGATGCTAACTATTGGAGGTCTCCGCCTTTGTCTAGAGAATTTTTTGAAGTAAGTATAAACATTTAACAACTAATAGGAGTTACCGATAAATAGATCTATTTGTTTTTAAGAATCAATACTGTTTTCACTAAAATGACACAAAATTAATGGAGAATGAATTTAACTGAAACTACTTTTTTGTTATAAATTACTTTTTATAAATGTAATTTTTTCTACAGAGATTCTTATCTTATATGTTGGAGTAGCAAACGAGCATGCAGTCCACCTGATGTTAAGTGGCAACTGCCGCCCATGGACATTTGTGATCCACTCCAGATGGACCAGAATCCCAACTGAAGTCGACCATAGATGCGTTACTACCCCTGACGACTAAGTTGGAATGCCTCGTAAAGTTTATCTCCCTTACCACACCCTTCAATCTTCACAAGACTGGACACACCTTCTAGTTTTTTTTAAGAACTCTCAGACTTGCATGTTTCCTCGCGATGTTTATCTTCACCGTTAGGTAGCAAATGGTAATTAATATCCAATACATACATAAGTTTGTAAAATTAGAGATGCATGGGATTTGAACCTCAGACCCCCAATTCACAGGCCAAGTTTTAACCACTGTGTTACTACTGCCAACGAACGAATTAAGAATTTCTGACCCGGTGCCCCGTCCGATGGTACGGATTTTCTGGTCTCAAAAATAACATCTTTGCTCGGGAAGATTGTTGGGTAGTAATTCCTTAACATTTCCTCATACGGCCTTCATTTAAATCTGTAATGACTATTTGTTTTCATAATTTTGCTGGTTTTGTTCAATAACGCTAGAGTTAACACAAGGTCACAATACTTTGTAGTAAGTTAAAAACTAAAAGTGATTTTAAAAATTGAAGCCATATTTTTCTACAAATATTTTGGTTCGTTTCCATCTGCACTTCGTGTTTGAAAATTTCATTTGAGTAAAAAATATTCAGAATTTAAACGTTACCGTGTTAGTAACTAAAATAAATCGAGAATTTTATTGAAAAGTATTATTTGGGCGTTCGAAAGTCGACCGAGCTTCGTAACGGTACAAACTATTGGATATCCGAAATACATAAAAAATATCCGAAAACGTAACCAAATCCATTATAACTTTCGGATAAAGTCGGAGTCTAACGCCGGTTACTAATAAGGAATCTTTTCAATGTTTTGCTCAAAAAAGATCAATATTTTCCTAATAGAATTTTCAAAATTTTGTTTGTTATTGATTATAAATAACGGGCGTAAATGAGACACACACAAAGTAGCCGAGGGAGTTTCTTTACATATAAAATCAAATACCTATTATTTCTACTATGCCATAGAAAACTTATATCCATAACTAAAACCAACCAAACATATAGGATAATACGAAATAATTTTGTATCCGTAAGTGTTTAATACAAGTATATCATTTTGCATATATCCGTATCCGTACTCTGATCCGAAACACATCCATCCCTATTCAAAATGTAACGCTATATAAAAGCATTTATTTATAGGCTTGAAACAGAAAAACCTATTGTATTTTTATCCCTAATCGACCATCAAACGATGTGCGTCAGATAGTAGGTATAAGTAGAAAGTTCGTTAATGAAAGTTTAACAGAGCGTAGAGAATTACTAAATGGGAGAGGCTCTGGAGTTCATTAAGGCTGTTCCCATATCCGACATCGCATCGTTGCGTTGCTCGTAAATCGATAGGCGAAGATTCGTCCCTGCTTAGGGTGTATAAATAAAAAAAAATGCAATAAAACGCTAAATTAATTTAAGGTGGTAGAACCCTTTGTAGTTCGACTTCGGCGGCACCACCGCCACACTTATTTCTACCTAATAACAGCAGTGTT
>DWRA01004561.1:0-10716 GCA_018250295.1 Spathilepia clonius
TTATGTAACGGGTACTCACGATACGATGTTTTGATTTCTTAATTGCCAATATTTCGACCCAGTTGCATGGATCGTGGCCACGGCGGAACTGCGGTGGCGGGGAGAAACCGTTGACAAGCACTAGTGGTAGATTAATCTATCTACTCTACGTCTAGTTCGTTTTTCTTTTTTAAGTTCCATATCACGACATAATCATCAAAAGGTTATCATCAATTCCTAACTTTAAAAATAAGAATTACTTTAAACCTAACGGTGACGTATACAGGCTATCTAGTGGAATATGGTCACCGTCGCCTATAGACATTTGCAACATCAGAGAAATTGAGAATGCAACGCCAGGTTTAAAACAGAAGATACTTTTGCAAATCGTTTCAAACTCTGGATATCTGAAGAGCCAATATTAAATTGATACTACTAGAATACCTCTGCTGTTGTCATTATTTACATGCAATTATGATACAGAAGGGCTACTAAAATATTATTATAAGTACTTACTGCTAAAATACTTTTGTGGGTAAAACTAACGTAAGTTAAGTCAAAATTTGAGAATTTCCGAGTAGAATTCGTATTACGGCTATTATAAACTAGATTTACAGGACTTCCACAATAGTATTAAAATTGTTAGGATAAAGAAAGAAAGCCTATTATAAAGCAAAGTAAAACAGCTACATTTGTTCCTAAGTATTCAGAATGATTCTATTTGAATACGAAATCTAGAATCCAGAACGGAAGTAGTGTTTAATGTTTTATTGATACATATGTATGCATTACAAAATAAATTATTACATTTGGTTCCAGTCCAAGTGTAATTATATTTACGGTCGGTGCTCTTTTGCTTGCCGTCATATTATTATAGTATGCAACTCTCAAAAACATTCTCGAGTGCAATCAATTGTAAGTCATTGCTGTGCAAATGCACTATTAATCAGTAAATGCAGATAGATCTGGGATCAAAACTTGTGTACGGCTTATCACAGAATAGAGGTTTTGAGTAGCAAATGAGCATGCCGTCCACCTAATAGCGACTGATGGCCATTGCCGCCACCGACGTCTACAACTAAATCTATATAAAACAGAGGTTCTAACTGAAGCCGGTTCCACATTCGTTGCCACTTCTGATGACTTAATTGGTCGCTTCATATGTAAGTCACACAGCTTTTATATACTTTCGCTGAAACGTATGAACGGTTATGCTAGAAACAGGTGTAAGGATGGTACCTGCCTGGTTAAATTTTACTGGTTCTTTCGCCCATATTTCAAAATAATATTTCATCATCGCATTTATATTTTTTGACTGTAGTTTATTACCGATTTATAAGCGAACATTTCCACATCGACTATTTTGCGTGCATTGTTAAGGCTAATGTGGCAATAACAAAGATATGAAATTCCCAAAATCCTATACTATATCAAAAGTGAATCACTTTAATACGTATAATATAAGTGAAATCACTATTTCACTTATGCGATATGTACGTAACTGCAGATAATGTGAGAATGTCTTTAAATTATGAGAATGTGACGCACTGGATACCACGCACTTAGCGTGAATATTAGAGACAGTTGTGGGAAATGAACAAGTGCTACTTGAATGCGTAAGAATTACTATTAATACATTTATTGTAAGGTTGTACTAATAAAACAAAATTTACTGTTTTTTTTTAATGAAAATTGCAAGAAAAGATTTCCAAAACGTACCTATTGGAGTGGTTTCTTACTAACTTAGTGAAGGAGGAAATTCTAATTTCTAAAATGTATAAATTTATAATTTCCTTACACGGAAATATACTTTGGCGTAAGTTATGTAATATAACACAATTTGTTGACCGTAATATTGTTTGTATTTCACAAATAGTAGTGGAAACCGGAATTTTAGTGCAATAGCTGTCAGTATGTATGTATCAGTCGTTTGGTTACTCGTCCAATTTACCAATTACTAGTAGATTAGTTGTTTAAAGTGTTTATATGGCTTCAGCAACAAAATAGAAATAGCAAAGATACATGCAGTCCACGTAATAGTAAGTGGCTACTGCTGCAAATGGACATTTGTTATCAGCCCTAAATTAAATTAGAGTTTCACCTAAGAACAGCCATTGATGCGTTGCTACCTTAAAAATGCTGTAACCCCTCGAATAAGTACGAATAAGTATCCTTCAAACCAAAGCACAGAAGTGCTTTACACTCATGCTATTAGGTAGCAAAGATCCAAAGGTTTATATAGTGTTCTAGACAATCTGTTTCACTGTAACTCATTACAATAAAACGCCGACAAATCACGTGTGTTTTCTTCCATTATCCTTGTGACAGTATTGATTGCAAACGTTTACTTTACAGTTAATCCTAAGCATTAACTGATAAAAGCGCTCAACTGACCTATAGTATGTATAATTCCATATTATAAAATGAATCAATTGTCCCACTTACATCTGCAATGGTAGGGAAATAACTTTACGTTCTCAGAATTGGTAGAGTTGGCTGTTTAAGGTTGCAATTAGGTGAATTCGGATGTTTTTTCCTAACTATAAAAGTTTGTCCTCAAAGCCCTTTAATTGGATTTTATAAGTCATTATTATGATAGCAATCGAAAGGCAGTAACCAAAAAATAACGTATTTTTCCCCATTCTAAAGAACAACTGTACCTATATACTGGCTTGTTCTAAATTCTTTTTAAAAACTGGCGCCCGTGAGTCATGAAGTCCGATAAGAAAGAATATTCATTTTCCTGTATTCCATTACAATGGTTCCTTAGAAGTATCGATATATTATCTAAATAGATCTATTATTAAAGTAGATATGACCGCTATAAATACATTTCCAGAATACTCAAGAAAGAGACAAGTACTAAGAATTAATGTTTATTGGTATCTAATCCCGTCCTTAACTGCATGAATAATATTTATCTAGTGTCTAGATCCTAGACAGACGGGTGAAAGTGGAGTGGATAATTTCCTGTTCAAGATAAGGAGTTTTATTGTTACGACACCTTTCTCGTCATATTTCATTATAATCTATGGTAATTACATTACTATACACGGGATTATCTATGCAGTTTGTGTCATCGATTTTCACAAAGACACGTTCCGTATGGGTGATAGGATTTATAAGATCGCTATTTTGATTTTGCCTACTTTAACATAGCGACCATATTTTTTATAATAGCTATTAGTGTAGGAAACGAACTCGCAGTCCAACTGATAATAAATGGTCACTGTCGTGCAGTGGACATCTGTGACGAACTGCATGTAGAACACTTCTACCTGAAGCCGATCAGAGAAGTGTTGCCATTTATGAAGACTAAAATGGTCGCGTCATATGTAAGTCATTCGGCATTCACACCCTTCACCTGAAATGCAGAACTTGACGCTAGAATGGCGGTGGTACCTTCCCGACCATATTCACGCTACCACCTTTCAAAATAACTCGCTAGTCGTAATTTACGAAATTATTTGGAGTGGAAAATATTGCGATCCTTGAAGTAGTTATTATAGATGCAAGGCTTAACAATACGAGTATGTTCATAAAATATTATGTTTTATTTTGTTTATAAATTTTATATTAGTAACAATTATTTGTAAATACAAATAAAGTTGGCCATTTGGCACTTTCACCACGACTTTTTTAAACATCTTCACAGATGTTTAATGCTTGTTTAAATAGATATATCTTTTTGAAATAGAGGAAGTTACAGTGCGTGCTTTGAAGGTACAATAACTGTTTTATGTATAAAATATGATATGCTGCAAATAACTATATTAATATTGGGTCTATATTGCCTATATTCTTCTTCTTGCTCGTGGCTTTCTTCACTACTAAAGGTCGTGCCCTTCTAGTAAGCCTTAGTGGTCGATTTGACAAGCAGCTATATTATTTGTACTGAAAATAACAGGACTATAGAAATTTCTCTGCAACATCATCCGACGTTTTGTAATGTTTTGTAGCCATTTTGTTTCGTTCTTTCCTAGTATTGTTCCCGACTAATTATAAATTTATATTACTCGTCAACACAGGGATTTGTGTGATTTAAAATGGTAATTAGCCATTGTTTTGATTCATTTACATTACTTTAGATAAGTAACTGTCATTTTATAAGTAAAGTAGATCAAAATGCAAACTCTTAAGACTACTCTCATGATCATTTTATTCATATTTCTCAACTAAGCTACAACTTACGCCTCAAAAATCGTTATAAACTTCCATTGAATTGACTGCAGTTAATATGTTAATTCATTGTCCTTATTTATTACTGTAACTTGTAAATATTATAAACCATAAGCCAAGTCATGGTTTTACTAGAAAATACTTATTTAGGTACTTATTGTTATGCCATTTATATAAACATAATAATGTCACGTAACATATTAACACCCGTTAAAATCTCTAAAATATATTACTTATTTTACTGACTAACTAATTAAGTAAATAGTAAGTTAGTTACATCGATAAAACTATTTTTCTTGACCGTGAACTTTACTCGTCGTATTGTCCCAAATGCTTCCGTATTTTTTTCTCATTATATAAATAAGTTTAACGATTCTATTTCGAACTCGAAAATATACCAAACGAATTGACAAACAAAGATATATAGAAAAAAGTTTTTATAGATACATTTTTTGCGATATTGTATTTAAATAGTTCTATAGTAGTAAAAGAATGTTGTAAAAACAAAAAAACAATTAGAGAGTGAATTTTGGGACCTTAAAAACTATGATGTAAATTTATTTACTGCTGTAAGTAGTTACTTGCCTATTCTGTGGACGATTCTCAGCAAAATTAAGTAAAAAGATCGTCTATTCGACCATGATTAGTGCAAAAACTATCGAACTAATTTTTGTAAGTGCCGGTTGTTTAAGCTGACCGATTCATGAGATTAATTCGTCTTCATGGCGCTTAACTAATACCTTGTAAAATAATTGTCTATACTATTTTACGGCTTACAGATTGTTCTGTTGGAATGCTTTGAATATTATTGAATAGTGGTAGAACTGCCTAATAATGTTAATGTCAAGCGCTCCTTTATTCTGATTTATAGGATGTGGTAGGGTACACATATGTACTTATCAAAGGCGTTACAACTTACCCCTTAGGGGTAGCAATGCATTTGGGGTCCATTTTAGGTAGGACGTTTAATCTTATAATAAAGAATGGCCATGACCTGTGGTCACTTATCATCAGATCGAGTGCATGCACGTTTGCTACTTCCATCATAAAAATGTATTTACATTGTGCGCGGTGCAGAATAACAGAAAAAGTAACAATGACGAGAATTACATATTTTATAATAGATATTATAGAACCATTCATGGTTCGCCTAATTCCAGCAGTTCTACTTGGTTCACGCACTCTCTTGTATACACGAAACTTACTGGTTTTTAGTCTTCAGTGTCAAAAGTTTTGTGAATGCTTTCAAGTAGAACTTAGAATATGTTTGGAGTTGATTTCATAGCATAAAGATGATTTATAATATGATATCTCATTTATTTTAAAACACAAAGCTGTTGAAATATCTAAAAAACAATATATTTAACTTAACTGCTACTATTTCATGATAGCTCCGTCTCAACAAGCATGAGATCCTACTATAGAATAAAAAATCTTACGTAAAAAACTAAAAATATATACATAAGAATGAGAATATTTATCACAAATAATTACAATACTTAATGGGTAGGTACCCGTACACATAACAACTGATCGATGGTTATCTGTTGCACTTGTAATTTATTATTTAAATAACACAATAACTGCTCTGTTCGTCTGTGCTCAAGATACAAAAAATATACATTAATTAGTACCTATAGTATATATTATACGAAACCATTGGTAAAAATGCAATTTTATACCCTGCTATTTTGCATACAACACTTCGCAATTTTGGACATTTATATAAATTGTTTAAATTCTATCTTATGGAAATGTAGAGCAAAATTAGCCTTTTTTGAAATTAGATGAGATTAGAAAGTAATATTTTGTCGTTTTTGAGAAAATTATTTTGTTTTTTACTAACTTTATTACTAACGTTATTTTTACTAACTGTTTACAGAGCTTATTTGTTGTCTTTATTAATTCAATAATGCTCTTACTAAAAGTATGTACTACAATTTGGCCAATAAATTTTAGTAATAAGTTAACTATTAACCACAAACAAATAGAAACAGTGTTAAATAAATATTTATAAAAAAAGACGCAAAGTAATATGGTTGTCATTTCAATCCATGATAAAAAAAAAAACAAAACCATAAGAAAAGAGTTGTTGATATTTCATTTGTCGTCGCGCTAATTACCGGTACATATTAAAGGAAATATCTACGCAATTACAAAAATTCCAAACTTTATTACTATAAAATGAAAATCGATATGAACTTCGATAATAATAAAATCTATGCTTTGAAATAATATTTTCCACTCTACAATGAAATCAATAATTCTGAAACGTGTATCTATGTAGATATAGCGTATTAATATATAATTACTAGGTAGATTATGATTGTATGAGGATTTTGTTACAACTTCGGTATCATAACCATTAACATGATTAACTCTAACGACTCTCGAAGATTGTGTTCAATTAGGCTTTCTTTTGTCATGAAACAAAACTTAGACTTACAAGAGCGATTTCCATTCAATACGTTGATTTATTAAAGAAAAAAGAACACTTGTTATATTAGATTGTTTCCTAAACCATAGTTACAATTATTACAAATCCCAATTAAGTTGGCAACTAGATAGTCAATTGCATAATAGTAAAATTAAGAGCATTAAAAAGCCTTATAAATCTCCGGTCAATAAAATTGAAAATACTGTAATCTCAAATCTGTGCCATGTTAAAATTAACATACCTAGTTACTATGTTAGTCTTACTAATATTATTAAGATTATGATTAGAAAAAGCAACATACCTTGCAAAAGCGCATAAACGAAAAAACTTGATATTATACACCTCATTCTGTTGCACTTTCACTGCAAGTCACAAGTCCGAACTCGATAAAATATCAAAGAAAACGTAGTCAGTATAGCTTTAAAATTAGAGATTTATCCCTTTATTTATTTCGCGGTCATAACATTGCGATCATATTGCCAACGAGCAAAGCGACCGCACCGTCATTGCTGGGAGACAACACAATTGTGCACCACGGACGATTTCCCTCACTTATAACTGTAACTCCCCTGCCGTCGAAAGCACGACAGCTGCTTTTCGTGCTAAGTTTTCCGGACTGTGTGACAATACCACCCATACGCTACACGATCTGTATTATTAATAAGGCTGCCTTGTCTTGTATTAACTATGTACATATTTAATTAAGGTAGGGTTATTGTGGTAGTAAAGATTACTTATTTCTAGTTTGTTTAGTAAAAATATGGTAAAATTTTGTCTTTACCTTATTCACATATATTTTCGGTCATATTACCTATTTATATACTTATGAAAACCCTTGAGTAACTTTATCAAGATTAGTGAATGATATTGTCGGTGTTTGTGAGAATAAAGTGTCGAGTTTTATATTTCTGGCCTCATATAAATGTAGGCCACAATCATTATGTGCTCTATATTTAGAGAAAACTTTGAGGCTTCCAGGAAATAACGTTTATCAAAATGCTTGCAACTTCATCGCTTCCGATTTGCGAACAAGTAGGTAGGTACTACGTACTACAACTGTATTACTATAACCTATGAATATGAGACAAGTATTAGAGTAGTAGTGTTAATACTAAATAAAATAGTACATATACAAATAATCAAATAATATGTGCTTATAAATGGAAATACGTAATTATATGAAAATAAATTTTAAAATAATTGTTTGCTTGGCGCCTTAAATATTTTCGTATTGTAATGAAGCCAATTGGCAGTCTTATTGTGATGTCTCTAATTAGATTTTTCAGTGAAACTAAAGTACATAAAAGTAAATCAAATCTACCACATAGCGTCCAGAATATAACGGAAATCTTATTTACGTAAATAATAAATGAAAAGTATACAGGTTAAGTCAATTAATAAAATGATATCCACACACCCACTTCACAATAAAATTATTTATAGCTAACCCTAGTATACGAAGTAATTTATAACCAAAGGCGTTTAATAGTACCGTACTGATATTGTAAATTATGCTAAATGTAAATGTAAGAAATGCAGACATTATAATTTTAAAATTACATTTGAATTTTAATCACTAGATATCTATCCTACACAACGCTCTGATAAATGTTAAAGCCCGAAGTAAAGTTATAGAAATTAAATAATTACTACAACGATAACTTTATATAAAAAAGAAACTAATTAAATTTATAGGCTAACAAAACTTATTTGTTTGTTGAAAAACAACTTTCGTTTTGTAATTCCGTAACAATTAGCATAATTGGGCCGTTACGGAAAAATAAAAAAAATGTCAGCTAATAAATTGGCAAATTATACTTCTTATAGGTTTAATAAAAAACCAATACGAACTTGTCATATTTATGTGAGAGGTCCACTCTCACATAAATATGACAAGTTCGTATTGGTTTTTAATATATGGAAAACATAGAATAGACTAAAGAAGAAAATGAAATAGGTAATCAAGGGCCAGTATCGGTTTGCACGTGTGCACCTTACGCTTATTCAGGATATGTAAACAATAGCGTACCTACACTAAACGTCATACTGGTCATACAGGTGTTGAGTCAATGTCAACACACAACGATGAGGTCCTAACATGTTCTTCATTGTTCAGAATTACATGTATTGTATGTCCGTTACATTGCAAGCGAAATTATGTACAATACATGTGCCAGTAAGATTTATCGTATCAAATCGCGGTACCACGATGCTCAACAAACCCAATGTAGAGAATAATACTTTACTCGCAGTGAAACAGGAAAGGAAATGTATAAATAAACAAACTTTTATCTATATTACAATTAATTTAAACAAAACAGGTTGGGTAGTACAGTAGTTGCAAAGTATTTCAATAGTAGTAGGTATCTATATTTTGTAATTGGTCGCGAATGAATTTAAATGGTTCAGGAAAAACGATAATTTATAAAATAAAACCATTATTTAATTGTGTTCAATAAAGTAAAAATAAAATTCTGATTGCGAATTATGGTTGCCAAAAGTGTCGAAGGCTGTCTCGTGTCAACATCTGTTTAAAGCTCTCAAAACTTTTAGTAGAGTTACGAACCCAATATGCATGGTAAGATCAGTCTGGTAGTCATTGTTTATGCGGTTCCCAAAATTCTCACGGTGATCAGTCTTTCTCAGAGTTCTCTCTGAGCACGCTTTTGGTTTTCGAGGGAGTATTGTAATTGAAGACATTTAATTGGTTTGAACATTAATGGAGAATAAACTCATGACGTTTTTGTTACACGCAAGCCTGGTTTTATTAAAGGGCAATTCTTTTGAGGTTCTTGGCGAATCGAACACATGCACATAACAAGTTAAGTAAATATCTGAAAAAATATAGGAATAAGATAAATGAATTTATTAAAAACATGTTACAGTTGTGATTTTTTTTTGCTATGTCCATTGCCATACCCGATGATTATCTACAGAATTATAATAACCTAGCAGCGCCCCGCAGTTTCACAAAAAATATAGGTCCTAAAGCCAAGCAGTTTAGTAGTTGACGTACCGAAAGCAGCGCCACCTACCGGGCCCAATTGTATTTGTAAATCATCCAAGAAACCATTAAAATACCTATATAAAATTTCAACCCAATCGGTTCAGTCTTTAAGAAGTTATGTGAAAAAGAGTAAAAGTACGGAAAGATAATTCTTACTACCCGTTGTCCTATTACTCGTTTTCCTGTAGGAATGAAGCATTTTTCCGCAGAAAAAAGTAGCCTATGTTAAGCAGGAATAATGTCGCTTTCTAAGGGTAAAAGAATTTTTGAAATCGGTTCAGTAGTTTCGGAGCCTATGCATTTCAAACAAACTAACAAAAAATCAAACCTTTCCTCTTTATAATATTAGAATAGATTAGTATAACACTAATAGATTATAATTAACTACAGAACTATTGTACGATTACAAACCCATAATTGCAATGAAGCATTTAGTATCGAATATAGATACAAGGTGGTAAAAAATAAAGTTCTCAAAAAGTGTGTTAAGCCTGTCAAAACGCACTTAGCCAACGCAGTGGATTATAGCCTAAACTTGTCTTTCAGAGGGGAGACCCATGACCAATATTCGTAAAGCTATTGATTTACGACGAAAGGTAGTAAAGTTCTACCACATTATATTGTGATCACCCTAGCGTTGTACCGTAAAGCTATTTGTATTACTATTACGGAAGCAGCACCTACCTATTTCAAATAACATCAGTACTAAGAGCTGTCGAATTTTGATTTAAATAGTGTAATGATTTCGTAGTCCTCAGAAGTAGCAACGTGGCCGATTTCAGGTAGGCCTTTGATTCTGTCTGGGGTTCATTACAGTTACAGATGTTCATGAGCGAGTGACCATTTAGCATCAATGAGTTAAAATAACTACGCTTTTAAAAAGCAGTGTTAAAAATTTAATGGTGGTACGATACCGCTGCGTATAAGAGATTTTTCTCAGATTATTTTGTATATACTCATTAGTTACAGAGCGCTATAAAAATTATACAAAAAATGTTCTTTATTTGTACGATTCAGTAATCGATCGTGTCACGATATAGGGTGCATATTGACGACCCGCGTGGCGGAGCGGTCACCATACCGGTCTGACACTCAGTGGGTTCCGGATTCGATC
>DWRA01004562.1:0-10714 GCA_018250295.1 Spathilepia clonius
CGCATCTGTGGTCGACTTCAGTTGCGATTCTGGTTTTATCTGGGGTGGACCACAAGTGTCCATGGGCGATAGTTGCCACCATCAGGTGTACTGCATGCTCGCTTGCTACTCCATCATATAAAAAAATGATTATATTAATAATAAATTCACATAAACACGTAACAGACGAATCCAAATGAAAAACTAGTGTTATATTACAACTAATACAAGTTAAATATATCGCAGCCATTTTGATGAATGTGTGTTATTGACAGATTTACTTGCTTGTAAATACTATTTACATTCGAAAATAAACTAGCAAGTACCTCGGTTTTTTTCGTGAA
Source organism: Spathilepia clonius (assembly GCA_018250295.1). Lineage (NCBI taxonomy): Eukaryota > Metazoa > Arthropoda > Insecta > Lepidoptera > Hesperiidae > Spathilepia > Spathilepia clonius. Next base: position 324 of record DWRA01004562.1, read on the forward strand.
TTAAATATTTGTTTATCTTCCATACATATAAAAATGAATGTTGGTCTGTATGTCATCGATTAACTCAAAAACTACTACACCGATTATTATAAAAATTGGTATATATATATGTATTTTTCCATGGAGGTTTGTATAATATGCTCTTTGACCACTCGCCACAAGGTGGCGCTGCAGAGTAGTAACTGCCCAGCCTGCAACAGTAGTCTGCCCAAGTGCAGGGACGGTATAAACGGAGTGTAAATATGAAAAAAATGCTAGGAATATAGTAAAAGCAACAATTTTCCCATACAACCAGTTCCTACGTCTGTCAAATAAGTGGCATTCAGAATTGAGTACTTTAAGTTTGCCACATTATTTAGTTCTAAGGCGATACAAAGTTCGCCGTGGCGGCTAGTTATACATAAATATAAATAATTAAAAGGAACGGACATATAGTAACGTACTATCGTAAATACCTAAGTCGACCGTTTTATATTCATTTGGCACGACTTTGAGTTTATTTGAGTCTCTTTATAGTATTTTTTATAGAAGTAGACAACGAACATACCGACATATCCAATTAATATTACGCCAAGTCGTTTTTTGGGTAATTTTTTACATCATAATGCTTGCGATGCTGTATATTTTGCGTAAAATAAAATTTGTGAAGAATTTCTTCAAAATATATTCCAATGCAAGCATTTTGGTGCAAAAAATTTTTACCCAAAAAACGACTTTAGCGTAATATTAATTGGAGATGTCGAAACAGTCAGTCAACCGAAAAAATTGCTTCTATCGACCATTGACATAGGACGAGTCCAATTATAAACAATAGACGCGTTTCTACTTCTGAGGACTAAGTTGGAACTTGGAATGCTTCATGTGCCTTATCACACCTTGCTGAGACCACTCCTAAGAATAGTAATATTATAGTAACAAGGCAGAAATATATTTAAAACAATACACTTAATAATAGAGAACAAAATTTCTTTTAAATAACAGGAATGCATTCGTTCAACTAATTTAACATTATTATGAGCAATCACTAAAACCTTTTCAACAAATAAACAATCCAAAAAAAGGTTTATTCCAACACAATTATTAAGGAATTTAGGGCCTCAATATTTACATATCACAATACACACAAGACTACTAAATAAACATCTCTATTAAGGGCATCCTATCACGCATGCTTACGATTACACGCGTGCCTTTGCGTGTTATCGTGTCATAGATACTTTACCTGTCATGCGTAAAATACGCACTAAAGGCTTACAGCAAAATTCACGCGTGACGTAGACATGCGTGACAAGAAACAGGCCCCAACACTATCAACTCTGTGAACGTCAACGTACTACGCAACAAAAGACGTTTATTCAACAGTCTAGTCAGTCACAATCCCTTACACAACTATTATTCCGTTTCAACAATTAGGTCTTCAAAAATATAAATCAACTCACGCCGGTCTCGCATTTCCACTAAATGCAAAGTTATGCTTATATCTAACAGCAAAAACACCCAGCAAGTGGGGAAACTTTACAGCTTACAAGGAACAGTTATATTAAATGCATATCTGAAAAATTATTTCTCTTGCAACTTTGAATAACATCACAAAAGCTTATACTATTAATCTGAGTATAGGAATATATGAAATATATAATGTTGTATGTGATTTTTGAGTGCAAAATATAGTCTCTACTTTATACGGAATTCACGAATGTACAGAAAAATAGAAAATTACGTTTTATTGTCATGATATTGAAGTCATAATAGAAAGAGCGCTTCGACAGCAGAGTAATGAATATAAACATTATAATTTCATAACAATTATAGACATACATTTTTAAACATTACGAACAATATGTCTAACGATTGCTGATCTATGTCGAATATTATTGCAACAAAGAATATAATTAATTTCAATGAGACACATATATATCTTACACATTTTTGTCAATATTAAAACGTCAACATTAATATATTTATATACACACAGTATGAAAAGACGTCCGTAACGAGACAGTAGTTAAAATATCACCATTTCTAAATACTAAATAGTAAAAAGGATTACAGTAAATGCACGAAAAATAGTTACATAGTCTTATGAGATTTTGTAGTAACAGTATATTCTAAGTGAATAAGCGATTGGAATTTGCAGATATTTTGCCTGCACAGTGTTACTCTGTAAGAATAAACCTATTTTGAATAGACTTCAAAATAGACGCGACAAATTGATAACCTCATTTCTTTGGGAAGTCACTCAAAAAAAAGGAATTACTATATTTATTTTTAGCGTCCTTAAATCTGAAAATAGAAGTGCAATAATGTTCTTCAAATGTTTCAAAAGATTGTTCTACAAAAGTCTTCAAATGTTTTAATCTTTTTTTTTTTACTTGTTTAAAACATTGAAGAATAATGTTTAAAAAATTTAAAACATTTTTCAATTTTTTTAACACTACTAAAATTAGTAGTATTGTTGAAATGTTTAAAATATTTTAAGAACACTATTCCATATTGCTTAGACAAATAATTTTTATTATCATTTTTCCGTAATTCTAATATTTCGCACGATAAATAATCCAACCATTTTGAATTGAAAACGCTAGTTGTGTGTAAAATATACACTATACCATTAGCTTAGGATTCATATTGGTCAAATATTATTTTATTTTTATTAAAGTGGCAAACGAGCATGCAGTCCACCTGTAAGTGGTCACTGCCACTCATGAACATTTGCAACCAACTCCGCATAGAAGACAAGTTTTATCTGAAGCTGATCGCAAATGTATCACTCCTGAGGACTAAGATGGTCCTACGTAATCAGCCGGCAAATTATCTGCAAATCGTCCTAGAATAAATGCATAAGACTAGCAATTGTATGTCACTAGTTCCTACAATATCTCTCGCCCTAGATGTAGACACATGATCACAGGTTATCACTCTGTTCTGTACACAACGAACATTCAATTGCCATTCTCAATCGACATGATGACAGATTTTCAAATCCTTTCTGTAATTTTACTCTTATTATTTTCAATATTTCAGCACTGAATTAAAATTTAACTCAAATAACAATAGAATTTTCCATGTATTTTGAATTAGGCGCGAAAACGCTCAAGTGTCATGGCGCTGGTGACGTCACGAATTAAAATTACGCAGAAAAATTCAAACGAACGGCACACATACTGAGTCACAATGTCATTCGTTCCGATCATCGTTTCAGGCAACATGGCCGACTGCATTATTTTATACTTCATTTTAATTGAAAATAAAATTAATCTTAATTTTTTTTTTAAATCTTTGCAATATATTTTTTTGTAAATATCGTTTATTCTTTGATTCTTTAATACTGTCATCATGTCTATTCTCGTAGATGTGATAAAAGTGAATATAACATTATAACATGATGTTATAGAAATACATAATAATTTTAATACGTTTCAACATATTTACATAGTTCAGTGATTTACCTAAGCGAAATCCCGATGTTGTCTTTGTACATAAAAATAAAAAATGACATCAATTAATTAAATTTGTAAAATAAAATTTTAAATGCAGGGTTTTTTTATTGAATTTTAGTATCATACGAGCATGCAGTTCACCTGATGGTACGTGGTTACTGCACCCATAGACAATTTTTTTATTGCTCATATATTTGTAATCAAAACCAAGTAAAATTGGCATCTTATATCCTAAGTCGTCTGCAGATGCGGTGCTACCCCTGAGGAGTATATTGGAACGCTTCGTATCTAATGGCACACGAGACGTTCGAACATTCCGTTCCTAACTTGCTTGACTGTACTCTTCAAATCAGAACAGCAGTGCTTAATATGTTACAAAGCAGAAATGGGTATGGCAGTTTTTCATTTGGCGGCGAAAAATTAAACCATTAGACCATTTTTATCAGTCTGTTGATTTAAACTGCTCTTTGTAAGCACTGAATCGATTTTAAGTGGATTTTTACGCATTGCCTTCTTAATGAGTGCATTGACATACACGATTTCCTTTTTACTCGCTGAAAAGCACTTTTCCTTGCAAAATAATTGGAAATATTTCAATATTTTGAATTAATTCATTGGGATTTCAGATACTTTCCACCCATAATCTCATTAAAAAGTTTGAATAAATTCCAGATTTGTAAATTATTTATATAGTATAACAATTAAAATATATTCAACCGTAGATTCTTTTGAAATGGCATGCATCAAAAATATAAGTCTGTCATATTCAAAATAAATTTAGATAATTTACATATAAGTCAAAATCCAACAATACGAATAGATTTGGAGTTTAAAAAGAAAAAGTGGCTAAACCGTTATTTCTTATAAGGGAATTTAAGATTGCTAATCTTAATTTTATTAAGCTCTTAGTTTATCGCGTTAAAATCAAAGATTTAAAACGACAAATGACATTTTAACCGTAAAATACTTGTAGCGTTAAACTCAAAGATTTAAAACGATAAACGACATTTTGACCGTAAAATACTTTTAATAAAGTGTTGGAATTGTTATGTAATAAAATCTTTATTTTTTTCCCCCAAAAATATCCGAATATTCAGAAAATATTTATTAATGAAATTCAAACAAGTGCGTATTTATTTCAGAGGTCTATTTTCCATACATTATAAGCTCTGTGTGTATATTTAGTTATAAGAAAATACGTTAAAAGTGGTAGGAATTGTACTTTGAATAAATATATGAAAATTTATTCTATTAAATATTTATTTTGTACTATTTAAAATGCGATTAAAATATTATCCGTTCAAACTATTGTGTCTAACATTCAGATAGCAAAAATATTTTTATTACTTCATTTTTAAAACATGTAACATTAAGTATGTAATCTTTCGAAGTGGTAACCGTGCATATGTTTTTCAAGATTAAAAATACACTTTATTCTAGAAGAATTTAAGGGTATTTCTTCGCATTTTTCCAATAACTTTAATTAATTTTTATTAACTATTCTACGTTAAAACTTCATAATTGTCAACAACAAGTTATTTACACGATAAGTCTCGAACATCTATAACAACAGCATCTATGTAGACCGCTAGTATATAGACATAATCACTACGGTTAAAATATTACATAAATTTCATTTTTAAAACATCCTATAGTAAATTCCGTCCGCGTATTCCATTTTTAAAATTTTAATCCGTTCGATCTACGTAAATAATTCGTTTCGACTCTCTCAACCTATTCGATTTTTAAATTATTTACGACGTTTTTAAACGTTAATTTAAATTGGAATATTTAATTATTGGTATCTACAAAGTATGGTAGATATTGTACCATTATAAGGTCAATAAAGATTTACAATGGTTTCTTTTACAAATTTTTGTAGCTTTTTGAGTAGCGTCGTTAATATTCGCTATATACGCAAACCATTTTTTTAAATATACATACTACTATAACGTCCGAACAAAATCTATACACGAATATATATTTTTTATTTTTAATTCATCAGACGTAAATTTTGACGTTTAGTTACGTCGAATCTAATCGTATATCTAATTAAAATATTTGATAACTTTAAAATTCTCGAATATTCGTCATAATTTGATAATAATTTCACATTTTACAATACGACGATATAAAGTCAGAGCGTGATGTACGATTTATCGTACAAAGTCAATTTTATTCATAAAACACGGTACAATATGATTTTGTATATAAAATAATCAATAATTAAATTTACGAAGGATAAGAGTAAATATTTTTCAATGCCAATTAATATTATGCTTAGTAAAAAACAAATTGACTTTAAAATTTCTACTTATTTCATTACGATAAAAGGAGTTATTAATTTTAATAGTAATAAAACTTAAGATATGTTAGGAAGACGACAGTCACGTGTAAATTGAACTAACAAATAGATAAAGAGATCATTTTTATTATTTTTAAAATATTTTAGTCAATTAGTCTTTAATGGGGATACTCATGGAGATAACCCGTTTCGATAATGTATGTAAAACAAAGCGACAGTTTCTTTCTCAAACGTCATAAAGAATGAGGGAGAAGCCAATAGAAATTCTGTCATTTTAGTATACATTTTTTATTGAAACGACACTCCTAAAAGATATAAAAAGATGCCTCTTGAGTTCTAGCTGTCATTTATATTGTAGGACACGTATCTTATCTGAACTACAGATATTTCTAGAAAATGCATAAACCTAACGATATATATTTAGTAGAATTAATTAAATTTACTATTTTTCATATTTTACAACGGCTTAGGCAGTCGATAGAAACCTATTAAGTTTAGAACATTCCAAATAATATTTTAGAGTAACTTTTATTTAAAAGTTGAAAATTTCTTTCGAATCAATACGAAAGTCAAAACGTAAGTACCAGGAGCCCATAACATTTAGGGGAGATGAGTTTCTTACACGTCAATAATTAAAACAATATTTCACTATTTAGAAGTACTAGGCGTACATAATGTCTAAAGAGGCTCATGTACTGATCAGTATTAAATCATCAGCTGCCCATATATAATACAAAGTCTTAAAGAAAGGAAAATTATACTTATCAATTACTAACTTGATTGATAGTAAAATAATGGTAAGTTTGAAAACTCAAGTTATTTTACGTACTTTTTCATAGCATATTTTAATGATTAAAAGTACCAAACTCACAATATATTGATGGTAAAGTCAATACTAATAATCATTAGTCCATGTTCAATGTTTTACTATTAAAAAGTATCAGGCATTCATATCGTCTTATGCTCATTATTAATAATCAATTTCTCCAACATTGCTCACCAAAGTACAAAATTTGACAACTTCTTTTTACTACACATTGTCAAATTTTTATCTATGGTTATAAAATCAATCTGTCCAATGTTGCCTATTGGACAGATTGATTTTATAACAGGGGTAAGAGATGCTGTAGTCTAACCTCGCGCGTCAAAAAATTTGAATCTCAATTTAGTGACATAGTTCACTATTTCACTATCCAAAGTACCAGGCCCACATAATACAGCAGATATTAAGGGCATGTCAAGCACTTAAATATATGTTAAACTTTCTGCAAGTACCAGGTGCACATGACACAGTAGGATGCTGATATTAAACCTAATTGTCAATCCAGTTTCAACGTTGACGGTTTAATGTACCAGGCACACAAAACACTGTAGGATGTTAAGTCAATACCGACATTAATGTTTCAGGCGTCCATATATTTTGGGAGATGCGGATAGTCCCAGGAGTCCCGACGCGCGTCACAATTAGATGAACCTCAATCTTATTCAATGATTCACTATTAAAAGTACCAGGCGCACACGGCAGTAAGGTGTCAACGGTCAACCAAATACGCCTTTATAAGTCACAAGATTCACTATCCAATGTACCAGGCGCGCACAACACAATAGGAAGTTAGTCAATACTGGTATCAATGTACCAGATAACCAGACGTCCATATAGTTTATGAGATGCCCAAGTACTCCTTAAAGTCACAAGATTCACTATACAAAGTACCAGGCGCGCACAACACAGTAGGATGTTAGTCAATACTGATATCAAAGTACCAGGCGTCCATATGGTTTAAGAGATGCGGCAGTCTCAGGAGTCCCTCGCGCGTCAGAAGTAGATGACCTCCTCCTCGGGCGGCGCGGGCGGGGACGGAGCGCCCGGCTCCGGGGACCGCACGCGGAACTTGTCCGGCAGCTTAGGGTACGTGTTTGTTCTGGAAAGAGACGGACATAATAGTTATCGTGGTGTGGAAAGAGACGAACATATTAAGCTGGAGTTTTTTTATATTATAGAGGTAGAAAACGAGCACATAGTGAGTTCGATGAAAAGTGGCAATAAGGTAATTTTTATACAAAAAAAAATGCGTTAAACCATGCAGTTGTAAGACAGAAATATAATACAAACGGTAAGCTTAGTATAATAAATTAATACTTTTGTTTTGTGTTTTAAATTATTTTACAAAATCATTGAATCAAACATGCGAAAACTTGCTCTTTAAGAAACCTCACTACGATAACCTATGAATATTCATAGAAATAATCGAAAAATATAAAACCAAATCCTATGATTCAAAACTCAATCAAATTATATTTGTTTAATGTTAAATCTACAATAGCTTCATAAAGTATTTCGTTTCGTAATAAAAACACAATAAGACGTTACATCGAGGCGGTTTACCTAGTAGCGTCAGAGCTTGTTAATTCTGTGACGGTCCAGTACAATATGTATATGAAAGCAGATTACCTAGACTAAAGTTAGGATTAAGCTACTTCGCAACAAATCGCCACCAACATGTACGATGGTATATATTTTAAACCATGCATTATGCACTACCCTTCCTTTCACATAGGATATGCATGCGTATGCAAGAATAAAATATGCACCATCACCAACTTTGTGTTATTTTTTTTATAAGGTAAAAATAGCAAACGAGCATGCAGTCCATCTGTAAGTGACATCCACCGCCCATGGACGTTTTTAATCCACTTCAGATAAGACTAGAACCCTACGCGCAATCAACCACAGATGCGTTGCGTGGTCACGATTACAAACATCCACGGGTGGTAGTCGCCACTTACCTTATCAAGTGGGCTGTACGCTGGTTTCCTACTTCCATCTTATAAAAACCCTCCAATGAGCAGGTCCCCCGTTTTTTTTATATGATGGTGTAGCAATGGAGCATGCAGTCCACCTGATGGTAATTGGCAACTGTCGCCCATGGACATTCATGATCCACCCCAGATAAGACCAGAATCCCAACTGCAGTCGAGCACAGACGCGTCGCTACCCCTGAGCACTAAGTTGGAATGCCTCGTTAAGTTTACGGCTAGGCTACGTTACCTGGTGGCGCGGTGCGCGTGCGGCGCGGGCAGCGGCGCGGGCGAGCTGCCGGCGCGCGCGTGCGCCACGGCCGGCGCCGGCGGCTGGAATGCGCGAAACAACTCAAACAACCGAAAAGAAAGTGCGCGTGTTGAATTTCGAAAGGAAATTTAAAAATAGAATGACTGTAGCTTTTGAGTGCGATTGATGTTAAACTTTGTGTGTTAAGTTTTACTGAACTTAAAAAAAAATCAATGAAAAAGAAAGAAAGAAAAATTAAAAACACAATTAAAGATACTCTTAAATTCAAACTTCGAATATTATTTGTTACATCAATATGTAACAATTAATTCAAATTTAAGTTGATAGTCGTACTAAATTCAGTCCTTTTTTAATTTTATACATCTCTCTTCAATAAGAAGAATATTTAAAAATATATATGAATTGTATCAATTTCAATATATAGGTGCATTAAACATTTAATAAAAAATATCTTTGTGTTCCAATAAAAACGTAAATATTAACCATTAGTAAAAGTAGTATACTATAAATTAAAATAAAAAAATGAACACAAATAATCAATACATTCTTTAAAAAAGAGTATGAAATGTTTTAATACAGAGTATGATTAACAAATGCCCACTTAATATTACGCTAAATCAATGTTACCCAATAAGACAATTAAAAAACAAACCCATAAAGTTTCACTTCATATATAATTGGCAATTAATGTGTAATTAACATAATATAAAACAAGAAAAAATGATATAGAATGTCATAGAAGTTAGATCAGATGTCAAACAGTACAGAAACATAAATTTAATACAAAAAAATACAATTATCTCTATATAAGAATACCCTTATCTCTATACAAGAAATACATAACAATCGACAATATTGCTCTTTAAGATATTTACACAACACTAAATAACGTGAAAAAGCATGCCTCTACCAAAATAGTAACAGAGAAAATGGTTGTATATACAGGTGTATATATAATATATCAAGAGTATCCACAACATTTACACAGATTGCATAAAACGCACAGATGACGTATTTAATAGACTTTATTATAGATATAATTTATAACCAAGTAGAAAAGCAAAAAAAGTACACACGAAATTATAAAATTGTGGCGTTTTATAGTGTTTTTTTCTACGAAAGCGAATGCCAATTAAGAGTACAGACAACAGTAAATTTTGAAATGCCTTTTCAAACGTAATGTTCGTGGTATTCATTTATACATTAAAAAAATAGGACGGAAAAAGGAAAAACTCCGAATTAACCTTAAAAAGAAATGATCATATAACAAAATTAACGAAGGTAGCAGAACCCTTTGCGCATCGACTACGGAAACATCTCATACACTTCTTCTGCATATTAACAGCAGTGTTAAGCGCTGCTTTATGCTAGTTAGAAGGGTGTGTAAGGGAGACATACTTATCCGAGGCAATCCAACTTTGTCTTCAGGGGTAGCAACGCATTTGTGGTCGACCTCGGTAAGGACTCTAATCTTATCTGGGGTTGATGGACATCTGTGATGTCCATGTGCAGCAATGGCCACTTACCATCAGACAAATGTTACCATGGCACACGTACATAAAAAAAAAAAAAAAAA
>DWRA01004563.1:0-10713 GCA_018250295.1 Spathilepia clonius
CTTATCTGGGGTGGATCACAAATGTCCATGGGCGGCAGTTGCCACTTACCATCAGGTGGATTGCATGCTCGTTTGCTGCTCCATCAAATAAAATAAAATAAATAACAAAATGTATTCTGATTTAAAAGGTGTAGTAAAGGAAATGCACAATAATATATACAAGGTGTTCCAACATAGTCCGCAAGAGTAGCAAAGCACCTGTGACCGACCTCGAGTTGTACTCCTACCTGGGCTTGTTCTTTTATGTCCGGGGCGGCCGCTGCCACTTACCATCAGACGAACTATATGCTTCTTTGCTACGTTTTTTTTAGTCTTGTAATTAGTACATATTAAGCACATCCTCGAAATTAGAATATAACAGCTTCACAAGACTGTGCAAACCACAAATAGTACAGTGGTAGTACGCCCGCAACCAAACATTAAAGATTTCTAGTACCTCCACTACTGTTGTAATGATATGATTCATTACAACTATGACAAATAACTAAACATCACTCACACATGCATAATATACTTAAATGAAGTACTCTAAAAGCACTTCTAAGACAATATGATTATAATATATAATAGTAATATTTCAGTGGATATATACAATATGTGCATTATTTTTAGTTCTGGTACCTAAACCTTGACTTTTGGAAGACAAAACAATCTTTACAAGCTTTTATGTTGCAATGTAATGGTCATAGGATTGTATATAGTAAAATGATCTTACTACACCATACAACAAATAGAATCAATCAATAAAAGGGTGCCCGTAACAATTCCAGTGAAGGGTAAAATGTCAATTCTTCTTTAAATTATTTACAGTGACATTGCCGTTCTTTCATAGAAAATTCAAGCTTATCGATTGACACAACTTCTACGTCATATCACAAAGTTTACGTAGCGTCCAAGTTCATGATTTTGTCCATGAGTGAGTGCCGTCCTTCAATAAATTATTCAAATGTATCAAATGAAAGGTTTTCAATGACATATTGCGAAATTTTGTGTCAAGTTCATGGTATCGTCAATGGTTATTAAATATTTATGTTAACGTCATACATGCTAACTCAAGACAACGATGCCAAATAATTATTTACTTAGCTATTGAAATCAAAACACTTATTTCACATTTCATTACAGTTTACGCAAAACGTCAAATATAAATAAAAGCCAACTCAAAAATGCTGCCATCAGGCAAGGCTTTTAAACCAAAATGGAAGGATCACATACCTATAAATGTATTGCATGAAAGTCAAGGTACTTCAATGATGTCTATATAATTAGCAAATATTACTCAGATCCATTTGATTAAAATGACATAAATAATTAGTATAGTTAAGAAAATTATACGACATAAAATCATCATACTTTTTTCATTATATCATATATTTTCAATTTGTAAATAAGTATGTGCATCATGCTCGCATAATATTTGAGTGTTGTCATAGTTTTCTTAAATTGATAGTTATATACAAATTGTAGTCACAAATTAGTTTAAATTTTCAGTGCAAAGATCTAACCATCGTTGAACCATAGTAAATGTCTGACCTCTTTATCGAATCAAGGTTGCCGAAATGCTAAACATAATACTATTCTCATGGAAATTACTACTACCACTAGAACCCCACCCTGTTTTCATCCAGATGGACATATATTTAAACAGCATCCCTGATATATTTTTTAATACAATAAGTGACTACTATCCATGGACATTTGTAACCAAGTCAAATTAGAACAGCAGTTCTACTAACCACCCTAGTGTCTAGTATTAATCTGCTCTGTGTGGTTTCATTTTACGACATTCAACCAAAAACAATTCTGAACTGAGAATTAGAGTGTTTAAGACTACAATGTGGGATAGCTTTCAGTATGTAAAATTTAAGATACTCTCGGAGTAATTATATTTTAATGCCTGTAAATGTAACTTTATAACACAGCATTATAAATGTTTAGTCAACAACTAGATTATTTTAGTTGTGTATTACTTTACCATATCATGATAGCATGAAAAACCAATGTGGTTCACCATTTTAAAATAATCTATGGAAATTAGGTTAATACGGAAGTGTAACCAATACACACAAGATTAATAGGTACTCATCATCCTATCACTGTCCCACTGCTGGGCACATCTCTCAGAATTAGAAGGATTAGATTAATAAGTATTACTGTGAAAAGATACAATGATGAATAGTAGCTTATGGGCTATCGGGTAAATATATATATGTTGGGATAACTATGTATTGTAAAATGTATACAAGTATTGTACATGTAGTGTTTATGTTTACTCCATATAGATTCATAATTCTATTATTTCACTATCATTAAACATGATACTAGGTAAAGGCAAAGCTATACAGTTGACAGTAAATAGCTTGTTTACAATACCCTGACTATGTACACTTTCTTTCTACTTGACACAGTTTTGGGTAAAATTCCTCATTGTTGTATTAAATCTGACGCTAAATATGAATGTTTTTGTATACAGACGGTGACTAGAGAGGGTGACATTTACATGTGGAGTGTGAAATGTAACATGTGAATGACTAACCTGATGTAGCGCCGTGAGGCCGTCTACGTTTGCTGTGTTGATGTCTGCGCCCATTTTCAGCAGTCTCTGGACCTCGTCCTTGTCGCCGGACGTGCATGCCGCCAAAAATACTATCCCCGAAGAGAACTGAATCCTTGAAGCGCGCTTCGGCGTCGGCGACTGCTTGTTGGTGTCGGATTCCTCCCATCTCTTCAACTGCTCTGCCCTCTTGAAAAGGGCTGATGACGATCTCGGATCCGTCATTTTAACTTATTTCGGTAGCACTTGACACACAATATGGTCCCTATGAACACTTTTCACGCAGCATAGATTATGTTTTTATTACATATAGTACACAAACGCCGAGTCCATAACTTAATTGCCAAAAAAGGAAACATGAAAGAAGAAACGTTCCTGGGAGATTGATACTAAAACAGCTTTCATGCGATCATTGTTCGGAACACTTGTTGATTTATTCGACTATCCAACCATCCATCTAACGTTTAAACATGACATAACCAATAAGCTACACTTTTAGCGTGGCAGCCATTACGAGAATAAATTTTACAGCCAACTAAACTACCCACTGAACGTAAAAAGTAAAACTAGGCTGAGAATGACGGGATGAAGAAAACACCTAGCGTCACCTAGCGGAAGGATTTATCAGAATTTAGTGTTGCCAAGTTAATTTTACCACACGCATTGTCTATGTTCTACTTCCAAAGAAAACACACACTGTTCTATAATTAAACAATCTGACGTATATCTCTTAAGTCACTATGTTCGTGTTTCAATAGTTAGCTGATTCATAATGATACTTTATCGTAATTCTAAATGGAATTGGTGGTATGGTTAAAAGTTAAAAATGAGCTTAATGCGAGGCATTTACAAAAGTCAATTACATAAATGAATGCAACTACGATTTGTGTTTAAATATTACGAAAGATAACATATACATAATTTAAAAATATATCATTTTTATACATCAATTCACATTTATAAATTGTGTACATAATTTAATAACTATATTCATTTTAGCATATGCGTACTTAATTGTAATTCAATGTAAAATTTGAAAAAGCAAAATTAGTGTTAATATTAATGTTTTTATTATTTTTATGCAAATAATTTGTGTTCGAAATACAAAACTTGTTTAAAAAAAGTCATGTAATATCTCTCTTATAGATATTAGACGCTACAAAATTATTTATTTAAACGCCATTATTAATCTTGTGTATTCACAATATATCTATATCCACGTAGACTTGACCTGTCGTAGGAATTTGTATAGAAGTGTACGAAGAATTACTAAAAAAAATAAATGACTGATACATTTAACGTTAAAAATATTTATATTTTATAATGAATACTTACTTATATGCATTTTTCTTTACTTTGACTATAAAAAATAAATATAAGTGGTACTGGAATTAATTATGCATTAGACACTTGTAAGTAGTGTTGAAATTTAATTAGGACTAAAATAATTATTCAATGTCTAACAGTTTTAAGTATATTTTAAACACAAAAATAAATTTATTAGTTCGTGATATGTTGGCCACCCTAAATAAAATAAATGTTATATTGTATGTATTTTGCGATTTTACAATAAAGTATTTACTTTATAACTGTAATTAAAGTGTATTATTAAATTAAATATTTTTATAACGTAAGTTGTTTTATTTGTCAGTATCATAGACAATTGTAATATTTTGTAATTGAAATCGAACCTATGAAAACGCTTAATAGTGGCCTCTTGCGGATTAATTCAGCATGTTCAGTTTCGTGCCGTCGTAGCCTGCTGCCAGAAATTATTCGGAATTCAAGATGGCCAGGAGGCATGATGGTGCTCTGGACCGTCGTCGTTAATTTTATTTGTTTTGTGTGAAAATAGTGATTTTTCGCGATGGCTGACTTAAGTGTTGACGTATCGAAGCTGCCCGATGAAATAAAAGATAAATTGGCGGAGTTGGATTTGGAGTTGTCTGAAGGTAAGTGCACCAAGTCTGCGGTTCTATGAGATCGATATTTGTTAATTTAGACTATTTTTGAAAAGTTAACGCGGTTTTCGTACTGCTCAAATTATTGTGCGTTTTTCGAGTTTTTTGTTATGTACATAGTTTTATGTAGTTCAAAACAGGCTTAGCTAATATTGACGTAATCAATGACAGCTGATGTGATGTTTTCGGTAAATAATGATATTACGGTGGAAGTTGCAAAGTTATATTTCTTGTTATTCTGATAATGATATCGAGCGTAGATTCTCACGGTCGAGTTGTTACATGCATTGTCACACATCGGCTGTTAAGGAATGTAGCGTTCTGTGTACGATGCGGTTTCAATGATTCTGTAGGACGCGCTGGACAAGTTAACTCGCCAAATAGAACTTGGTGGTTCGCTCGTCGATGACTTGCCGTCGACGCTCTCGTATCGTTCACCGCTTCTACAAGTAGCTTCACGTTGTCTCTAATAATCCTTGTATAGCTAGTTACGTGCTTATTTAGTCGGAGCGTGCTATGCGTAAGCGTTTGTTGTGAGTCCTTTGTGAACAAATCGCTCATAAACCATTTGCATAAAACAAACCCATTGGATCTACTATCTGGAATAGTATTAACAACAGTTTTTGTTTAAGCTTTGTATTTTCTTCTGTTTATTGTATGTATATAGAAAATTAAACCTGTTATGTGCCCAAATTTTTTTATACAGTATTCATTTTGTATAGTGTAAAAGGTTTTTTAATCCTTCGTTTATCTTCTTTTCATCGTCCCCAAATGTGAATTTCGTACAGGTTTTATAATGTACATGTTGTACGTGCACATGCATGCATGCAAAACCGTATAAAAAATGTGTATTATTTATGCAATTTTTTATTTAATCACAAATATTACAATCATATTTGTTATCAAATTCAAACAGAACACACTATAAAATTCTGTTAAGAATCAAATTATACTCATTCATATACTAAGCATTGAAAATTTATTACAATGGTTCATGCCTTATTATAATCAATACAAATAAAAAACTAAGCTGATAGCAAATTCTTAGCATTTTTTGTTATGTATAAAACATTGATAATCCTAAAAGAAGTAAGTCGAATTGTTGTCTGAAATGTATGGTGTGATTAAACTGAATTAATTACTCAGATGTCCTTAAATGATGTTGTGCCATCATTCATGCAACTATACAGTTTATTATGACTTCTATGAGTCACCTCTACTATTTAATACTCTTTATATAATCCTCTGCATAATGAAGATACACATCAACAGGTTATGTTATCAACAATTACTGTTTTATTCTCATATTTTTCTATTTTTATTGCAGTATTTTTTGTTTCATTTTGTTATTGTATAGCCATGCATGCGACGCGAACCTTTTTATGTTTGTTTTTTGACTGAAAACGTTTATGTACACGCCTCAGCTGCTGCTGCTCTGCTGCAAGATTTCCTCCATTTTTGTCTCCTGAAACTTAAATATTATCGTAATCGCTCCCTCCTATTCATTCAATCCCAAAATTCCTAACTCCTCGCTCGCCATTGCGCTTGCGCATACTGAGGAAACCTAGCCACTTCGCCGTATTTGAAGCACTAGTATTCGTAAAATAAAATCTTAAACAGTTACATGAATTCACCCACTTTAATATTAAAAGAAACCTTAAATCTGTTTTCAAATAATGCTTATGCCACTCCCACCGTGTCGGATGCGTGGTAGGCCTATAAACCCTATCTACCTGATTTACAACTCAACTTATTCAACCGGCCGCGCACTTAGGTCGTTTTATTGAGAAAGCATGACGCATCAACACAAACCCGTTTGTCGTCGTGACGAGGAACGCTCTGACTAAGCCCGCGGCCCCGCGCCGTGGACTTGTGGCTCCAATCGCTTCTCAAACTGCCTAATTAATCGTAACAAGCGCTTCGAGACTAAGACGAAATATTGCAATAAAGTTGAACAATTCAGAATTGTCTTATGCTTTTGGTCCTTGTACGAAGATACGCGATTATGGTAGTATCGCGTGAATATTTCACTCACCAATGTTCTTTAAACACTGCAAAACAATACTTGTATAGTTTCATTTTCGTATTCGTATAGTATTTTGTGTATTAGACAATTCAGTAACACCAGGGGATTTTATATCATTACGAATAAATAAAATTCAGGGATGTAACATAGGGAACCACACAATTCAAGGTTTCTGCTTTCGACCACCGGAGGTTATTATCAGAATCTCGTTATCAAATGAGCCCAACCTCGAGCAGTTGGTAATTGAAGAGTTCTATTACCCATTTCGTGCATGGTCAGATCGACTCGATTGTACCAAATTATTGTATCGTCGTCCGTATTACGAACACTTGCAAAGTTTCACATCGATAATAGAATTAGAAGCAGGTTAAAATCGACTTCCTGGATTTGTTTAAGTGAAGCTACTAAACGCGTGCTAAAAATAAATACGTATGAAATGAAAAGAAAACGAATCTGGTACCGAGTGTAAAATTAGACCTCCAAAAGATAATACAATAATTGTGTCGAGCCTCTGATCTGTGTTATAACGACGCTACAGTGTTCCAAATATATTTTTTGGCAATGTGTGTGGTATAAAACTCAGTGACCGTAATAGCGATATAGGCGTAGTTTAAAACATCAACGATGCTAGCTACAATTGAGTAGATCGATAATCGTCGATACATAAATTAAAATTATTTTTCTATCTTTAGCACTTAGTCATAACGAAGACATTAATCAATCGTGAAGTACCAATCTGCTAGATGCGCGTGACATGAATCTTCAAATTACCTCATGCGTTTCATGCTGCGCTTTTAGTGTTGTTCGACTATTTGGTGAAAAATAAGACTGTTTCAATACGACTCCACGAAACAACGGATAGTAGCAAATAAAAATCGTATATTCGTAAATCACTATTAAAACAATAACCTAAAATATTAAGTTCGATAGGGAAACTCACAGAAAATTCAAAAATTTCCCTATGCCGCTTCCTATAAGGTAAAACGCTCAACATGAATGAACAGCTGATACTAATAAAAGCTCTTAAAACCTAAATCTAATTTGAAAGGAAAATAGCGAGACAATAAAATTACACGATTCAAACACTAAGTTACGTAATTCCAAATATAAGTAATGAATGTACAAATCTCATACCTGTTTTTTAATCAGAGGCACTGGAAACCGTACAAAATGAAAAATTAAGTCTGAAGGAGAGACTATAATGGACACAAAAAAGGTACACTGGAAATAATCTCGATGCTCTTCCGCGGCTACTCGCGACAACAATACAGCTACTACTTAAAAACAAAATTTTGCACTTGGCTTGTTTTTCGTTTAACTTTAACGTAAAATGATTTTGTTAATAATCCAATTGAAAAAGTCTAAAATGAAATCAGCGGACTATTGAAGCCGCCAGATTGTTTGAAAGTAAGATTAGCATAGAATGAAGGTGTTGGAGCTCTCAGGCTTACAACGGCACCATCGCCACACCTATTTCGATTTTATAAGCAGCACTATTCGCGCTGTTTGAATATGTAATACGACTTACGATGACATAAATAACGCGATCCAAGTCATCCTCACGAGTAACAAGTACAGTAACATTTGTGGTTGGCTTCAAGAAGGACTTCTCTTTGTAGTTGGTTACATGCTATAACGGTCAAGGAAAACATCGTGAGGAAACCTGCCCACTTGAGAGTTCTTTGGAAAAAAAAGTACTCGAAAAGTGTGTGAAGTCTACCAATTCGCACTTGGCCAGCGCGGTGGACTATGATCTAATCCCTCTCACTCTGAGAGGAGACCCGTGCCCAGCAGTGGGACAGTAATGGATTGATGATGATAGATCTTTCACAGTACAGTTTATTTTAAGTTATTATTGACGAAGCATTTTAGGACGATTAAATGAATTAAAAGTTTTACTAGCTTAAAAATTGCACCCATAAACAAAAAAAATGGTTTTGGAAAAAAACATGGATCATGCGTCCACTGATAAAATTAGTTTAAATAATGAACATTCGATGTTCGAAAAGCTAAACTGCATAGTATTTGAAATTACGTAGTCGACATCTAAAAGTGCTTTAAGAATTTGTCTTTGCATAAATTAAGTTTGCTATTTCCGAACTAGTAATTCTTTACTTTTGTACGCCGGAACCCAGCCTTGACATGGTAACAAGTTATACGTAAAAGCACATTTATATTATCACTGCACTGGACCAGTAACATTATCGTTATCGATAAATATATTTTCAATATTTCATTACTAAGTCCAGAGTACTCACAGTTATTTATAGCATTATAATTAATTCCTATATAACTTGATAAATCATGACTTAAATTATAAATAAGAGCCCAGATCTAAGTTATAGCCTCGTTATTTATTACATCCCAGAGACTTGCAACAAACGAGTGACAAAGAGGACAATACGAGTAAAACTATTTACGTTATGATTACGAGCGGCGTGCATTATATAAACAAATATTTTGTTGGTGCGCGCCTACGTGTTTGATAGTGCGCGTGCGTAAAACATGCGCACCCGCAACGCCCGTGGACATGAGTAGGAACTACAATAATTGACATCAATTTAATACACCTACTAGCGTTTAGCGTTCGCGTCACTTGTGTCGGATCACTGCAATGAAATGCGAAAAACAGAAACGTTGCCTTCATGTTTGCTGTTTCAGCGCCATTTGTACACTCGTTCGTATGTGATATTTGCTTTTTATTTCAGACGAGCTTACCCCTGAGATTCCAAGCAATCCAAGCGCACTCCCTCGTACATGATTTTTTAAATTCTACCAAGAAATCCTGGATATTTTCTCTTTAAAAGTGCCTTATTTCTCCTGAAAGTTTATTATTAAGTGTGATTTTTAAATGTTCTAAAATCAGTTCAGCCTTTTCTAAAATTTGGACAGATTTTAATTTTAAACACATAAGTTTTATACAACAATTAATACATACTGGCTTTCTGGTTATACACCGCCACTCCCAAGTTATTTATTTGTATAGATGTACACAGTATGAAGCAACGTGGAGTATGCTCAAATTCACTTCAGGGCTCCGCCAGTCTAGAGGAGATGTGCGCTATAAGATGTCTCATTAACATATTAAGATTGTGACGTGACTTTATGTTGTAATGTTGCTCGCTGCCTTTACACAATTTTTGCAATCTTCCTCAGAAGCTCAGGTTGTATAACAATTCTAGTATCAAAGCTAGCCTTTTCGAGTAAATCTCGTAGCGCTTTGATGCTAGCTTAAAGGCACAAGAGGCCAGTTACGTTCCTTCTCCTTATGCGACGTTGATTTGCTTCTTTGTGGTCGTATTTCTAAACAAAGATAAAGGAGAAAATATAAATGCGACTTTCATGCATGAACAGATACTTTTATTGTCAAGTATGCACTCAACAGAAAAATGATACAAAGATCTTTCACGTAAGTTGTGTTTTGAACACAACAGAAATATATAAAATTTGTACTTCAATAATGCAAACTTACGTAGCACTATACAATAACATGTCGTCTGATGGAAATATTTAATGGTTATAGATTCCCCCAGTTTTTAGTTGGTTTTCAGACAAATATTTTCAGCGTGAAGTAGACAAAGGGGATTGAAAATATATTTAATACGATGATTGCAAGACCTAGTTTCACATTCGCAGAAATTGTGTCGGTATGGTAGTTTCATTACAACATTCGTTAGGTATTTTAACTTTCGAAACTCTGTAATTTATTTTGTCCTAATAATGCCTAGTTTACTTCATCATCAACCTACAGTTCCACTGTTGGGCATGAGCTCAAATTCATGCATAAAATAATTCGGGCATAAAGGTTTGCAAAGTTAAGTCATTTGAAGCGCGGTCGGAAGTAAGATGGGTGGCCGCTAGTGGCAAAGTTTCATGTGCGTTTCCTTGCTTCGGACCGTCGGTTCCGGTTGTTATCATAGGATAGCAGGCTTCAAATCACATCAGAGGCTGCAGGGTGGTTTGAAAACATTTGATACGGTTTGACGACTACCCCCCTGCATCCTGGTAAGGCATCTCCAGCTCCAGACTGCTCCCAGTTGGGCCAAGTACCCGTCTTTAGTGGTAGGACTCGAGCGTCATGGAGACCTATTACATTGCAAAGCTTGGATGATAATAAGATAAAAATGTTAAATAATGTATTATTAGAAGTTCCTTTATCCTTGACGGGCGGC
>DWRA01004564.1:0-10711 GCA_018250295.1 Spathilepia clonius
TTAACACTGTTGTTATTAGGCAGAAATAAGTGTGGCGGTGGTGCCGCCAGAGTCGAACTACAAAAGGGTCTACCACCTCAACTTACTATAAGACATGGTTTATATATGCATCGTATTTTTGTATTGCTTTTATTCCATCGTTATTGGAGACATGTTTTTAGATTTACGTTTCTACATCTGCAGTGCAAAATATTCCATAGCTGCATCGAAATTGGTCTATCGCCAGTGCTAAATGTAGCATGTCTGCTGCGGCCCTTGGATGTGTAGGGCACTAGGGTCACAAAATATTAGCCAGTTAATACAAACTAAATACTGAGTCAGGAGACATAGAATTGAGTTTCAACTAGTAACACTGTACTTTTTAACAATAATAAGATTATTTTGTGGAATTATAGGATTAACTAGTTAGTCCTACACAACAATCTGCTATGTGAGAGAGATATTGAAAATTTTAACTAATAAATTAGTTTCACATAAGGTACACATGAGAAATCAATTACATCGAGGTACTAGGAACATTTAATTTACATTCAACATTCACTACTAATTATGTCCATGCATTAACACAAATACACTGAAAATACATCCATTGTCCAATACAACCACATTCCCATAGTTGCCTCCATCTCACTTAAAAGTGATCATTCAGTTCACTTATGCAACTATACTAAGCACTCGTACAATTTCGATTACATCTGGTACAAACACTGGAGTGTAATGGTAACCAAAATAAACCACGTGACAGATTGAAACTGACAATCCCTTGAATAATACGAAGTGACATAGTCACATCAATTTCACGGTGATTCGTGGTGTGAGATATTAAGAGATTCTGTTTGTCATTCGTCCACCTGCAGTTTCTGGATTCTTGTGGATACGCAGTCCATTTCAGGCGAGATCTCGGCCTTCGGGGGCGGGTCGACGGACAGATTCAGGTTTTCGAGCGACTGACAGCGTTTAGTGGGGCTCTTTACGGAATCGAACAAGTCTCGCGTATACCCACTCGTCGACGGCTCCAGTAAATTGTACTTGATCTCACAACTGTCGCTCACGTCACTACCAATCACGTCGGAGTTCTCACTCTTAGTTCTATGTCTCATGGGCAAAACGTACGGACAGAGCCTGTTTTTGTTCATACTCCGTTTCATACAATACCCCACGGTTACATTCGACACGTACCTAGTATTGAGCCGCATCACGCCGTAACTCGACTTAGATTCGCGGAGGTACTCCCGTCGCGCCTCTGTTATTGCACTCAACATACCCAAGTCGTGTAAGGCTTTATCCAAATTGTCCAAATTCATGTGATGGCGAGATGTCTGTAAACAACGTAATTAAGAGGTTTTAGAAAACTGTACTTCTAAAAATCATACACACATGTTAAAGATATACTTTACGTACATTTTTTCCGAGTTCATTGCATTTCATTATGATTCGATTTTAAATATATTTTATGAAAATATGTACGCAGAAACCGTGTGAAAATAAACATCACAAAAAAGTCATAATAAGCGATGACATGTAAGTTTGAATGTTGCCAATAAGGTTACGGTTTGGTGTACGTGTATTAAAAATTTAGTTTTTTCTAAATTTTGTTTTAAAGGTATAACATTTTAATAGTTGAAGAAATTGATTCATTTTTAAATCTACTTCTGCTTGGTAATCTAATATGTCTTTAAAATTTCTTATAAAGTTAATCTATAATAAAGATCAGTGCAGAGCTCGGCTGCAGATAATTTATGATAAATTATATTAGAATTAGGATCATAGTATGCCCTACTCATTACAGTAATTTGAAAATCGACTTTTAAAAATTCTCTTTAATACACGTGTATTAAAGTTAATGAATAGTAAGCGACCAGTGCCGCTCAAGGAACCATGTGCCTTAATTGTACTATAAACCACGTTGTGACGTGTCGTATAGGTGAGTATCGTATCTTCACCAATTATTACACTCTTTAAACCAAAACACACTTAACAATCACTACTATTATAATGTAATACATAAAAAGTGTACTTCGCTCGCTCTGTAAGTTATCGTAAAACATAGACTTTTAAAACAAAGTTATTGAACGTTACATCACACACAGAAATGTTTTTTTCTAAATTCAGATATTTTTTAAATGCGTCTTCACTTTTATGAAATTTTATTTGTCTGCTAATGTCATAAATAATGATTATTTATCGTTCATCATAAATTGAGCTGTCAGTAATTTGTATGAAAATTACTTTTTTATGTGATCCAAATTTTTATTATTATTTTATTAATAGCTTACCTTAAGCTAAAATAAACCAGACAATGTCTGAGATTTTGAAGGAATGGCTGACTCAGCGACTACAACGCACTATTAAATGGGATACGGAAGAATTTGGCGACATGAT
The DNA here is from genome assembly GCA_018250295.1 of Spathilepia clonius. Classification (NCBI taxonomy): domain Eukaryota; kingdom Metazoa; phylum Arthropoda; class Insecta; order Lepidoptera; family Hesperiidae; genus Spathilepia; species Spathilepia clonius. The sequence goes on from DWRA01004564.1 coordinate 2,383, forward strand.
GAAAAATGGATACATAATTGCCGAAGTGCTTCGCAGCTATCATGTGATCACCGACGAAAAATTCTACGTAATTCGGACTGGTAATAATAACGAAGATATTAAGAATAACTGGAGAGTTTTATCCATATGGTTGCGTGACATTGATATAAATTTGAATGATACTGATTTAAGCAATGTAATGGAAGGAAGGGGATCTGCTTTGCTGAAATTATTCTATCAGCTTTTTCTCCATTTAGATAAAAAAGACCGAACAGACTTTATTAAGCGCGAGAGAAAAATGGTTTCAGGGCTTGTAGAAAAAATGGCAAATAGATTCAAAATTGATCAAGTTCCTGAGGAGAAGGAACCGATCGTAGATGATCTATCTAAGCCTTTATTAGATGAAAGACAATTTATAGAATGGCAAAGAAAAAAGACTGAGCAGGTTAAAGAGACTTATGAATATATGCGGCATAAATATTGTAAAACACTGGCACGTATAAAGGAATCCCAAACACCTCTACGTCCAAGTTCGCCTCAGACGAGGAAGTTACCGGAAAAGGATAAAAAAGCCATGGACAACTTTGGTTTGAAATATCCGTGTAAGTTTGAAAATTATACTTATGAACAACTACTTGCTTTAGAAGAGAAGGCCGTAGAAAGAAGAAAATCTTTAGCAGATTCGGAGTGGTCTAACAAGTATTTAAATAATTTATACGTTAAAATGCACAATAAATCTGATTCTGAGGAGTTTCAAAGACGGTTAAGCAATGCAGTTACTAGTTCAATGTGGGATATGACTGTTGCTGAAGAAGAATGTAACCTTGATACGGAGCTTACGAAAAAAGTCATGAAATTGTCACAATTTGAAAAACAAATGTGTACACAAATTATGGAAACAAAGCAGCAAGCACGTAATCTAGTGAAGAACAGGATTCACGGCGAAAAAGAATTCGCAGAACAGAGAGCTCAGCAATTTGATCAATTTTTAGATAATATTAAAGAAGAAATTAATTTAGGACTCGTTGAAATTGATTTTGAGAAGACAAGGCAAAATATGCTACACAAAAAGTTGTATGCAGAGAAAATGAAACGAAAACGACAACATTATTACGAAATATGTTATGAAACTACCCTATCTTTAGTCGATTATGCGACAAAGTACGCTTATTTTAAACGACTTATTGGTGATGATATCCCAGATCACTTTATACATGAATGGAAAATGTTGTATTTTAAAAAACAGCCGATTTTTGATATACTTGACCCCATGGAAAATGTGTTAAAAGAACGAGAGGAAGACGAAGAATTGTCGCCCCAAGAGGAAGAAATTATTAGACTAGAGTTAGACCGTCAGGATGCTTTGAATAAGGGCGAGTTTAAAGAGTATCATGATTATTCTGAACCTTGGAATTTAGATTTTTTAATACCTAATTTTAACCCTGAATCTGAAGAAAGAAAATACGAGGAACTAGGAATGCATATCCTCGGTCATGTAGTTTATACACTGCTCGAAATGAAATATCCATATCCACCACCGAGACCACCTGCTGATTTGCCAGATTTTTCAGCAAAAGCTTTGTTACGTGGACTTCCAGACAGATCCATAACAGTTGCAATGCAGTCATTATTGAATTCACGTAAAATACATGTTGTCCGCCTAGAAACAGCAATAAACTTTTGTTTAAGAAAGTTTAAACTGGAAATGATTGGATGTACTGATATTGACTTATCTTTTGATAAATTTATGACAAATACGCAGGATGAGGATGAGAAGGAACTTATAAGGTTAATGAAGGTTGAAGATGATATTTTAAATAAGAGCAATGAAGCCAATTTTTTAGCTATATCTGGACCTGTACCTGCTAATGTGAAACAAACTCAAACACCTAAAACTATTCCAGAAGAAGAGATCACATTGTCAACTGCTGCAGAGCTTGGGAGATATGCATATGAATCTTTATATTCAGGGGATTCATTAACAGATCACCTTTTAGCAGCCATCATAGTAGAGTATCTTAGAAATCAGGAAGACATAAGTGGCTTCGTAATTATAAACTACCCAAATTCTTACCGTGAAGCCCAAATTCTTGAGGAGACTTTTTCGGGTCGTGCTCCACCAGATGAAGAGGAACTGAACGATACAGATGATATTTACTTAGAAGAAAGTATTTCCAAACATCGAAAGATAGAGAAAGACCCATTTATAGACGTAAGAGTTTCTAAGCTCGTAAGTGATCCTCATAAGAAAAAGTCGGATAAGCCTTTTGAGAGCTACTTTTCTTGTTACTTGAAGTTGAAAGAGACGGAAGATATTCTCCAGGAGTTAGTAATTTGGGAACTAACCAAAGAAAATTCAGAATTTATCGACAGATTTTATGCAATATTAGGAATAAATTACAGTATGTACTATGAAGTCATGGAAAAAGAACTCCTTGCACAAATATGTAAATATATTATCGGTGATCTTTCTATGCCATTACAATCCTGTGATCGCCTTTTCGGGGAAAACATTTTAAGCCTCCTTGACTTTCCTTGTTCTGATGATAAAAGAACTAAATCTAAAATTGTGAAGCCTGAAGTGTCTAATGGAAGATCAAAAGATAAAATTAGGCGTGGTTCTAAAATGAGTCGACTAAGTTTGAACAATGACTTAGAGATTATAAAGGAACCGGAGGTAGCTGAGAGTATACCAGATGAAATAGTGTCAGTTGTAGATCAGGTAATGGAGGAAGAGGTTATAAGTAAATCTACGATAAGTTTTGAAGAAGTCAAAGTATTAGCTGGAGAAGAAGATTGGATTTATGGTGAATTACCTATCCCAGAAACTATAGGTCCGGCATTAGCTACATGTTGGGAAGGAATAGAAAAAGGGTATATACATGATTTAGAGCAACTTTTCTTTGCTAAACGCTTACAAATGAATTGTATAATACCATATACAAGATTCATTAAAGATAAAATGGAGCAGATAATAACTCTGCCGTCTTGTAAACAAGACTTGGTTAACGCTTTCCAAAAGGAATATAATGATTTTGAAAATGACTGGCGTGATATTAATTTAACTAAAAACGAGTGGCACTGTAGAGTTAAGGAATTGCAAAATAGATTGTATAACATTTGTGATGAAAGAAAATTGAATGCACAAAATCATAGACAAGCCCTCATAAGCGATAATTGGACGATGGAAGAGCTCACTACTATGGTTAATACATATATTTCGTGTATACAAACGGAATTAAACAGGTAAGTAGGTGCCCATTTTAAGTTTGTTTCAGAGGATACGTTAAGATCGATCCTTGTTTGAATAGAATGCATGTCAAAACTATATCAGAGGTTTTAAGAGTGGTTTGACAACATCCGACATGGGTTGGCTAATGATATGTCCCGTTTTCCACCAATATCTATTGAAGCAGTGTGTTAGGGAGTGCTTAGGGGTCCTTCAGCTGAGGGAAAAGATACGTGCCCAGCAGTGGGATGTAACGAAGGGTTGTAGTCTAGAACTTTTAGCAAATCTTGTATATTACTGTCAACTATCTTTAAAGATGAGACCCTTTAAACTTATCATTTAAATATTGTTTTAGGGCAATGTTAACATTTCAAACATTCCATGATTTTTATTTTGCTATGATAAAGCATTCACCACCTAACGAAAGATTATCTTCCAAAGAATTATTCAAAATATTTAAAGAGTCTGATGAAGCTTCTGGAAGTAAAAAAGGAGGTGAAGACAAATTGTACCGACAGTTAAAAAATACATTTATAGACCTACAGATGAAAAATATCGAGATTGATTTCAGTAACAATCCGTTTAACGCAGTAATAGAGAACAATGTGAAATTTGCGTTAAAAGTTATCAAGGATACCAATGATTCATATAGATCTCTTATAAGTAGGGAATATAGTGAGATAGCTAAAATAGTACCGTCTGCGAAACGTAAGGATGAATTCACATCAGAAGAATCTATAAACGCCGAAGAAATTTTTAAAGGAAATGCTTTAAAATGTATCGATGAATGGATCATGGGAATCAATGGCGAAATGTTTCGAGCGACGCTGCGAATTATGGCTTTACAGTATAAATGTTATCAAGATATGAAATTATTTAACGACAATATTTACAAAACTTTCATAGAAGTACAGAATGATATAAATAATTACTATCTGAATGAAATTAAATCTGTTGATAGACTTTGTAAGTATCTTCAAATGGCTGTAGAAAACGGCAAAAGAATACCCGAAAGCCTTATTCTTGAACATGATACGTTCATAATAGATCCAAATTTATTACAATTTGATTCGCCTGAAACACCTTTGGAAGTCTGCAAAGTAGCTGAAACTAGAGAATTTAAGTTATCTCAACTAGCCCGGCTACGTACACAGCTTAAGATTGTGGCTCCAACTGGAATAGCTTTGCAACAGGCGTTTATCTATACCTTGCAAGACTTTATATTTTACGGAAAAGAATCTTGTCAGGGGCCATTTTTTCCAGACACGTGGAAACGGTTAGATCCTGAACAAATACCAAAGTTAGTCTATATGATATTTGGTGAAACTACTTACATCGATTGGAGGGACTTCTTAATTTATTGCCTAGATATTAGATATCCAACAATAGACGAATTACTCAAAATGCGTAAAGCATTTCGTTGTAATGATCTTGAATCGCTAGAATTAATTTCAAGAGATGATTTTATTAATGAAATCTTATGGTTTGAAGATGATTTCGATCCTGATGATAAAAACGAACAGTTAAGAAAAAATTTGATAAAACATTTTTTATTCGAGTTATTCGAAACTTCAGAAGATATTATGAACTATTCAGCCTTTTTATTAGCCTTTTGTAAGAGTACTAATTGTATTGAAGGTTTTGCAACAGCGTTATCCATGGCAGTGGGCAAAAAGATTTGTTATGTCTTAGATGAATGTGAAGATGTAGTCTGTAAATTAATTAAACTTAAAAAATACAGGGACGACTGTTTGGCTTGTGCCCATAAGTGTACACAGCAATTCTTAGATAAAGTGATAACGAGTGTTGTTAACACATGTGAGGGGACGACAATTATAGAATTGGAGTACACTGAGCCTGCACCGGAATCAGACAAAAAGGGAAAAAAGGGCAAAGGTGGAAAAGCTAAGAAAATTGAGAGCACTCACAGCGCGCGAGTACCAAAGTTCCAGAAGAGTGTATCAAGTCCTAGCAAAATGACACAATCTGCTACAGACGTGAAGACCACTTACATTTGCAGACCATGCGAGGAAGAAACTGAGGTTGTGGAGGAAAAATTGGAAGAGAAAGAAGTAGTGGAAGAAGAACATAAGAGTGAACCACAGGAAGATCCAAATATACTGTATGCAGTGAGCCAATCAGTTATATGGAACGTCTTAAATATTTGTTTGCCGTGGCATTTCTTGCTGTTGCCAGAAGAAAAGGTAACGCCATACTTACAAGAGGTGACGAATGTGATGAAACGTCTAGAAACAGACACAGATAATAACGATATTTATGTCTGCAAATTTGTCTCAGATCCTCAAGTTTGCAAGATTTTGCACAAGGTGAAGAAATTTGCGATCGTAAATTTAGCTGAGGAGATACAAAACTTATAGAGAAAAATAATAAAGATAATAAAATTAAAAGTCGTTTTGTCTACGTTTTGTTGCTTTGGTTATTGAAAGAGTTTCTTTTTTTTGTTACGCTGGGTAAATAATGAATACTCGTTAGTTTTTTTCCTAATTATGTTGTTTAAATAAAATAACTTATTTATTTATGAATCGTTTTTAATTCGACTCTTCAACACACAGTTTGGTCATTTTTTATTAACCTAAAAATGTAGAATGAATGAAAACATTTTAATTATACGCTATGGTTGAAAGGATTTATGTCTGCTAAGAAGTGTGTGAACAGTTTTCTTTTCGTAGAATTGATAAGCACGTATTTTACAGTATTGAGACCTTCCAAGCGGAATCTTCTTTTAGCGTGTCGTAAGACGCGAAGCCTGTAAAAAGCGTCTAATTAATAGTGATTAATATTTTAAAAAAATCTCTTTTTGACTAAAGTCATATGAAAGTATATACGATACTATAACAAAAAAGAAAAACATTAAGATTTTTGTCTGTTTGTTTGACGTAATCTCCGAACCAATGGACCAATTTTTACTGGACTTATAATACATTGGCGGATAGCTGATGTTATTAGGAGTAACTTACTACGCTTTTATTTTAGAAACAGTTTTAGAGTTAGCTCCACAGAAAACAAATAAATCTCATTATCTCTACTCTCTCTCTCGTTTTTACTGTAGAAAATTTAAAATTTCGGTTATATTTACGTCATGTTATATTTGTTTAAGCGCGGGCAGAACAGGCACAGCTAGTATTACGTAAAATAGGATGTTAGTTGAATTAAAACCTCATTCCATTCCGACTACTGTTTCCGTGTGGCAAAGCGGCGTATCTTGCTATCGATTGATCGTACCGTAGCACTGGGAATCTTGTGGCCTGTAAACTGCAATCAAATGTTAAGTAAATAAAAAACTCAAGATGTAATCTTTTGTTGGTCGACTCCGGCGGCACTTCCGCCGCGTCTATTTCTGCCTAATAACAAAGCCTGTTTGCCTGTTTGTTATTAAACAGTGTTTTGGACTGCTGTGATCTGGTTTAAATGGTTTGGGAGACATACTTATCTAAAGCATTTCAACTTAGTTCTCAGCTGTAGCAAGATACCGATTGTTGACCTCAGGTCGGACTAATTTTGTCTGGGGTTGATAATAAATGTCCATGGACGGCAGTGGCTACTTACCATCAGGTGGGCATACTTTCCACCTTAGTCCACCTTAGTCCTTTCCAACTTAGTCCTCAGGGGTAGCAACGCATCTGTGGTCGACTTCAGTTGGGATTCTGGTCTTATCTGGGGTGGATCACAAATGTCCATGGGCGGCAGAGGCTACTTACCATCAGGTGGGCATACTTTCCACATTTGCTACTTCCAGCGTATTAAAAAAATATCTCAACGTCAGCATACCTGCGTGATCGATATTATCTATGCTTCTGTCTACTGACGGATCAAGAAATTAATGGTTTTATACGAATTGTATCTTTATTGTATTAAGTAAAAAATATTATCTTCTCCTGTTTATTATCGAAAAGTTTCTGTTCAATTTTGCTTAATTAATCTCCTTAGGGATACTGCGTGAGCAATAAATTATGGAAATTGCGAGGATTATGAATAAAAACCCACCGGAGGGCAGCCGTAAATATCCGAATAAATATTTGTGTATAAGTAGCCAATTGTTTAGGACTTCGTGAGAATTTTTTCGTAACTTGATAATTTCATTGTTTTATCGTGAACAGAAATATTTATTATTTTTCTCACGTTCAGGAGAGAATTAGGCAATGCTCACGTATTTCCTGTTCTTTTTATTCTAGTAATGGGAGAAGAAAATGTATTTGTGAGTGGGCTGCAGCCGTTTAAGTCCCACTATTGTACATTTAAAGGTGGTAGAACCCTTTGTAGTTCGACTCCGGCGGCACCACCGCCACATTTATTTCTGCCTAGTAACAGCCCAGAATCCCAACTGAAGTCGACCACAGTTGCGTTGCTACCCATGAGGACTAGGAATAAATGCCTCGTTAAGTTTATCTCCCTTACCACACCCTTCAAACCAGAAAACAGCAGCCCTTAACACTGCTGTTATTAGGCAGAAATAAGTGTGGCGGTAGTGCCGCTGGAGTCGAACTAATAAGTGTGGAGGTGGTGCCGCCGGAGTCGAACTATTGCAGGTCTTCCTAACCACAATTTAAACCGAAACACAGCAGTGTTTAACGCTACTGTTTTAAGTGTGGAGGTAGGTGGCTTGCTTCTTTGATAAAAAAATGAGTTTAGTAAGACAAGGGCTGACAGACCGTATGAACATGTCATCGTCTTCAGCACCCCAATCCCAGTAGAGGTTCGAATACCCATTGACTGCTTCAAACTGGGCCGGAGTTAGAGTTGTCACACCACCGAACAACTGATTGTATTGTAATCTGGAATGTGAATGAAGTCTCATGCTGATTTGTGTTTTATAATATAGAATCGCGTTTCCCAACCTGTGGTCCGCGGAACCCTAGGGGTCCGCGAGTATATGTATGGGGGTCCGCGGTGTCATCTCTAGACCATACATAAATCGCTCATTAAATGTAAAAGGGCCGCAAAACGAAAAAGCAAACCAGTTTTATTAGAAAAATGTGATCTAAGCACACGATATTTTAAAACATTCAAAAAATCCCTGATTTAGTTGCAAAAAAGCAACACCAACCTTCGCATTATTTTTTTCTCATATTATTCATAATAAACAGTTCAAACACCTTCTGT
>DWRA01004565.1:0-10710 GCA_018250295.1 Spathilepia clonius
ATGTGTGTTATGGAGTTTCTTTCGCCACTTCTTCTCCATAACAAAACACCTAGTGAAGTGGTGGTAAAAATCTTGACATTCAAAAAGAATTCTGTAAAGGATCTACTTTGAATAAAATATTTTGATTTTGATTTTGATGTTCGAAGACGGAGCTAATAATTTGAAAGATCCGGCACATATATATATATTATTAAATTAAATTATTAAATATTATAATTGCACTGGTCCAAGGTTCACATTTAACAACGAATCACTACCACCGTAAAACAAATAAAACCAGTCCAAACAACATTTTAGATGACACTTACCATCAGGTGGGCTACATGGTCCTTTATGTACGAAAAACAACTCACCATGCTTCGCGCTGGTCTCCATCTCGGTGAGCTCCGCGAGGACGGTGACGTACCACTCGAAATCGACCACGTGCTGGTAGTTGTTCTGCGAGCAGATCTCGATCATGCGCGTCAGCAGCTCGTCACGGTACAGCGTGCCCTCCGCGCGCTCCATATGCACCATCAGCTTCTTCACTATCTCCATCAGGTTCTTTTTGGACACCTGTATGAATGATGTTGTTTTGGTAGGTCGTACATCTCTTTGTGGATCGACTCCGGCGGCACCACTGCCATTTTTATTTATGCCTGATAACAGCAGTGTTAAGCGCTGCTGTCTTATAGTTTGAAGGGTGTGGGTAAGGGAGATATATTTATCTAAGGCATTCCAACTTACTCTTCAGGGGTATCAACGCATCTGTGGTCGACCTCGGGTGAGTTTCTATTCTTATCTGAGGTGGATTACCAAGGACCATGGGCGGCAGTTAGCACTTACCATCAGGTGGACTGTTTACTCGTTTGCTACTCTATCATATAGAAAAAGAAGTAATTAAATCAAGATATACTTATACGAGGCGTTCCTGGTTAATCCTCAGGAGTAGCAACGCATCCGTGACCAACCCCAGGTAGGATTTCAATCTTATATGGGGACGATTAATTATCATCAGCATACATACTGTTAGCGTGAAGCAGTTCTTGCATTTCAATTCAATAATGTAGGATGCCGGCTATCTTACATATAAGGCAACCATCTTAGTCCTCTGGAGTGGCAACACATCAGCTACAGATAAATCCCCTGTTCTATAACGTCCTGACTACCCGTGTGGCGACACGCAGTGGGTTCCGGGTTCGAGCCCCGGCCAGACAGATATCTGAATGATGAATTTAGATTTCTTTTCTGGGTCTGCGTATTTGTGTATGCGTCTTTGTGTGTGTCCTTTCCAACCACGACACAGGGAATCCTAGTGTGAGGCTGTGAGTGTATAATGTGTCTCTAGAAGGACTTTATTACAGTTGCTAATGAGCGACATTGATCACTTACCATCAAGCTGTATGCTTATTTGCTACTTCTACGTTATAAAAAGAACCAATGCTCAATTAAAGTCGATACGTTACCATGCCGTAAAGAAGGCCCAAGGCCCGCAGCCGGATGGACTCGTCCTTGTCGTCGAGGCAGGCCAGCACCAGGTCCTTGTGCGCCTGCACCGACTTCGGGTGCGACTTGAGAATACGCGACATCGCCAGCAGACCCAGGTATTTCACTGGAAAAAAATATACATAATCTATTGTTAGACATCACATCACTAATAGAAAAATGTTTGATGTCTAATAAACATAAAAATTGTACGTATTGTTCGACATCACATCACTAATAGAAAAATGTTTGATGTCCCAGCTTTAGCTGTCAGGTCGACAGTTGGTTGTCGCGCGCTTTTGTATATGGAGGAAAGGTGAGGTTTTGGGTTCGTTTTTTCGTTTGTGGAATTTGTTTTAAGTTATACAAATATTGTAGTAGTATTTACAAAGATAATACAAAGATATAAGAAATAAAAATCTTTTTAGACTACGAAAAGATAAATCAGTGTAAGTCTAAGCGAGGAAATCCGCTATGGTGGATTTCGGTGTTTATCGAAACAAGTCAAGAAATAATCATTAAAAATACAAGCGAGTTTGATGAACTTTCAAGGAAAATTGAAAACTATGCATCATACGCTATTTTCTGACCAACGAAAACTTAGTACAATGTAACATAATCTTTTTTTTAACCAAACGAAAGTTTTTCAGGAAGTAAAATAACCTATTTTTTAACTAAACGCCTTTTTTTCGTAAAAAACATAACCATTCGGTAACCAAACGAAACCTTCGTATGTTGTAACATAACCTACAACCTAAACGTAAAGTTTGTAGCAAACCACATCGCCACACTCGTGTAGCAGAACTATACGAACACTTACGGTTCTGGTCGCTGTCCTCTATGAGTATCCTGAGCTTCTGCACGCACAGCTGGACGGAGGCGGCGTGGCCGGGCATCCCGCTGCTGATGCTGATCAACACAGCGATCACCGTGTTGATGCACTCGTACAGAAGCGACATCGCCGACGTGCTAGGAGACATTAGGAGACTTAACAATACGAAGGATGTCGCGCCAAACTGTAGCCCTCTGACTATACGGTACATATGGTTAATACAAATGCTATACAAAATATTTATTATATAACGGTTTTTTTATATATTTGATCGTTTTTCAATGTACATATAATATAAACGCAATATATGTGAATTAAATAAGAATTGAACTGATTTTTGTGCATGGCTTCACATAATACCTATTTGTCCGATGTATTGACAGTAAGTGGTTTGTATTAGGAGTCTGTTGTTACGTGTTCTGTGGACGCCGTTGTAATTGCCTTCCCGTCTGCGCCGTCCCAACTTTACCATTTTTCCTAGTACAATTCCTAATGATAAGAGGAAATATTCGAGAGGCTATAAAGTTTGGGGATAGCCACACAATTTTCTATACTAATAAAAATAAATAGACATATTCTCTTAGCTAAGTGCAGGTGGTACGCAAACATAATTGTCAATTTTTAAAGTCGGGAAGGAAATATCCTTAATAATATTAGGCAATCTACCAATAAGAGGCTACAGTCGTGGTTAACGGTGTCAAGTGTTACGGCTAATAAGTAGCTTAGTTATCGATCTAACTAATTTTTAACGAGTTTTGGGAATATGTTACAAATGTCAGAATGGTGGTCCACCGAAACAAGTAAAATCTTGTGGTCCACGAGAAAAAAGTTTGGGAACTGCTGGTCTACCTTTATAAATCCACTGGAAAGACCACCACTCCATAGAAACTAAATAGAATCACTATACCTGTACAACTATCCACCTAAGTAGTGTCATTTAATCAGATTTATTTTCAGCCTAATTGGTGCAAATCGTAATTACAGTACAATAAACTGTCACACAATTGGGCTCTAACAATAAAAATTGTGTGTGATTACGTGTCTATTCACAGGAACGTGGTTCAAGCAAACCGTGGCCACAGGAAAAGAAAACAAACTAAACACGCCACACGGTGATAACATTTTGTGATAACTAATAAAGCCACTAACAGTATCATTAAATCAATACTAAAATTAAAATAAGCACAAGTTGAAAAAGCAGTGGAAGCTTCACACGTACAAGTATATAACTAACAAACATTGCGATGACGTTGTGGTCATATGTCTATTTCCCTTCACCCCATAGAGCAAGTTTTAAAACAAGTAGCAAAAAGCACGCTGTCCACCTGATGGCAAGTGGCCACTGCTGGAAATGGACATCTGTAATCAATCTCAGATAGGACTAAGTCCTGTCCGAGGTCAGCCACAGATGCATTGCTACCTGAGGACAAAGTTGGAACGCCTCGAGTATGTCCTTACACCCTTCAAACCAGAGCACAGCAGCGTTAACTGCTGTCATAGGGCAGAAATGCGTGTGGCGGTGGTGCCTCCGAACGAACCACAATGGACTACCACGTTCCATAGGACAGTAGTTAGTAAATCAAGGGTCATCGCATGTCCGACTCACCTATGTATTAAATTAGTTAATGGTTCTATCAGTTTCTTGCCAAGTCGGGGCTCTAATGGGGTTAAGGCACCAAACTGGAACAAATACAATGAAACTACATAAGACTAGCTTATGCGAATGGCTCAGCGCTCAATAGATGATACATGTTGGACGAGTGTGTTTCAAATTTTGTTGCGTAAGTTTACACCTCAACCGTTCAATTTGGAATTACAAAAATCTGATTATTTATTTATTCATTTTTGCAGCAAAAATAAGAAAAAATGTGTGACATGCCAATTCTCGTGTTTGTCTCATATGTGTATGTTATATCCAATCCGGTGGCATTATTACAAAATTTGCAATGCCAAATTCTATATCATTTTAATGTTGGTACATGAAGGATGCATGTAACATGACATCATAGCATTACGAGTTGCAAATAAATTTACTATTTCAGCCTTGCAAATTACGAATAAGCCAGTCGTTGGTAGTGGTTATATTCATTCATAGTTAATCGTTATGGTGGGGTGTAGTGATGAATCTAGCGGCTGGTAACTCTCTTCGTAAAGTGTCGCAAATGGTACCTGCAAATTAGATCTATGAGGCTTTGAGTTATTTTCCGTCCAATATCAGGTTCGTACTGAGTCATTAAACCAAACTGTGGAAAGTCACAACACCAGTAAGATTAAATTAATTATGGCAGTTCACTGTTGAAGTATTCGGCCAGTTTCTTTCAAAATGTCGATGTAATAAATTATGTTTGCATAGTATTCAAATAAATGGCGCATGTCTAAGGAGATGGAACCTTAGTGGGGCATAGTGCCGTAATTTTTCCGACCCCTTTATTCATATTGTTAATATAGTATGACAAACTGATCTGTGCGTGTTTTTAAAAATAGCTATGCTCCATTATTGTCTATAGTCATGTAAGCTTCATTAGCGATTTCTCAACTTCTGCAAGTATATAATTTTTTGAGATAATTGTATTACCTGACCTTAAAAACCTCATGTAACGCTTGGTAATTCTCAGTAAAGCCCATAATTTTTTACATAATATTTAAATCGTACTTTGTTACAAGTATGACACAAAATTCCGTATTTTTCTGCCTGCTCACTGTTTGTTTTAATTAAATTATTGCATTAAGTTAAATGTATTTATTATTTGAGATTAAGTCTTTTTTTTATCAGAAATACAACTGAATTTCCCTCTTCTCAGGTACTTTTTAATACTTGGCAACACTATGATCGCCAATGGCGCCCCTCCCACACGCACAGAATAGCTTGTCGTAATAAATGTAAACAATTTAAACACAACAAAGCACTTAGTCAATAACCTCGTTTACAATGTCAGTATAATTGGACGCACACACACAATGAATAAACATACCAGTTTGATGATTTTTATCAACATCCAATTGTTTGTGGATGTTGTCATTAACTTAAAGAAGACGGGTGCGAGGGATAAGTAGTTTTTAGGATTTTTCCTCGCTAATTCACACACTACATTCACAGCTGCGGACTGCACACCTATAAGCGGAGAATAGAAGATTAAATTAGCATAAGGGCCTTTTTTTTTTTTTGTTGACGAGGGGGAAACCTTCAAAAGGTACCCCGGTGCCGTGGGAGCGGCACGGGGTTATGTGGGATTTTTACCTCACTAAAACCCCCCCGGTGGCCGTCTTCAGCGCTTCTTGGAGGACTCCGGGATCTCCGTCTGAATACACAACCGGAGCCCTCCAAGCGCGTCGCCCCTACGGGCTCTCCACGGGCGGGCACTATAGATGCGCCCGCCGCACCGGCTGGTGCACGGCGGCATGCGACCACACATACCGCCGTCCTTCCCAGGGTCGCACACTGGACGGTTCGAGCTCCCACTCTTGCCGCCCGCAACCCCGGAGGTCCCCTTTTAGTCGCCTCTTACGACAGGCAGGGGATACCGTAGCCCTATTCTCCTCCCGGAACTACAGGGACAGAGTAGAACCCTACCTTAGCTCAACTATATTCGCGTTGCTACCCCGGAGAACTAAGTTGGAATGCCTCCGATAAGTATGTCAGAAGACAGCAGCGCTTAACGCTGCTATTGTTAGGCAGAAATAAGTGTGGTAGTGGTGCCTGTGAGTCGAATCACAAATATATTATAAATCCGAACTTTTTACGTGATATCGAATTATATTTGCCCACATAACGACAATGGACATTTTTTTGTGTTTTGATGTTGTATAATCCCTTAACGACAATTAGCATGATTTGCATCGCATTTACGTAATTTGTGAAAGACTTAAATTCGCGAAAAATTGGTATGGATCATTATTTCTCTTAAGAGGCTAGTCCATTTTTTTGGTCTGATATTACAATATATACATTCGGGGTGCCGTTAGTATGGTAGTGTGAGTTCCGCCGCTCTCAGGTCTAACGACAACCGCGAGACGTAAATATTGCAAATGTAATGTAGTAGTTTCCTTTGTGTATTTTATTTCGCCGTTTGCCGGATAAATATTTCGAAGGATTTTTAATTTAATCTCGCGACGTAAGTAGTCTTGTTTTTAAGGGATACGAAAAATAGGGTCACAAAGCTTAGTGTTTTTAAAATATAGTGCTATTGACCCTTGCCGTTTTAGAATTTTGCTCTATTTTAGTGATGAGCCTGAGTAATTCTTAGTTGGAACACATTATAACAAAGAAGAATGGTTTCGTATCCCGCTCTAACCGGAGTTTTAAGCATTTGGCTTCTTTTTTAATGAAATAATGAATTTTAAGCTATACATTATCATATCATATCATTATCGTAACTGGGATTTGTTATCGAAATTGTTGAAGTTTCTGATACATTTGGGCATGACGGCGAGTAGAGCGGTCACCATCCCAGTATGATGCAGGTTGAATTCTCCGCCAGGTTGGACGTCTTAATGATAAAATATTTCTATTCCAGGTCTGAATATTTGTATAAAGGTGTTTGCGTGTACAAGACATTTACAGAGAAAACAAGTCAGAGTATGAAAACGTAATTTTTTTTTTCAAAAAACTTGTTTTACATGATACCAAGTCGATCCATTCAATGAGAAATTAAGCTAAAATTTCCTTCTAAGAAGAACAAAATCGTCGTTAATGTTGTCCCATTGAGAAGAACTCAGTCAAAGTCCAACGAACTGGCCAAAAACTAATAGCGACTTCACACACCTTTGAATTTGTTTTTAAAGAATTCTCAGAAGTGTAATGAAAAAGATAATTGCTTATTAATATTATATAAATCAAATCGTCTCACCTCTTTAAAATGCTCAGTATCTAAAAGAAAGAACAAATAAGAGTCTTCAGTATTGAGCGCCTTATTTATGCTTGTGTATGCTTTTATTCGCGCTATTTTCTTTCCATTTGTATTTTTAATACTTTCCATTAATTATTCTGATGTGGTTGCCATGTGGTTGCCAAACCATTCTACTTGTTAAAAAAATAAATATTTCAAATATTGCCACTACAAAATTTTGTTACAAAATTTATTATTTACAATTTATGACAAAGTGGTGGTTTCACATTAGACACCGTTACTTTCTGCTGTAGAAAATCTGTACATTATATTTCGAATGGCATTAGTTTTTACTTAATAAGCCCGCCGCAGTTCAGTACGTCTACGTGAGGTGTAATTTTAACATCTGTCTCCTAATCATTAAAGCACTTAGCGTACCTGCCACTTATTATGCTAAAATTATGTCATACATTTTAACAAACAAGTTACGATGTTGGTCTTAGCCGAAAAAAATAGAAGGCCAAGTAGATGTCTGTTGTTCCGTTTGCAATTTTTATATATCTCTTGAATCTACTTCTATCCCAACTCCCATTTGGTAATTCATTAAAATAGTTTGAGAATCCTTTGTGGCGTTTTGGTTTCACCATTAAAGCAAGTAATAGTTGACCTGTAATACACATGTGGCTTTGAAAGAGAAGTTCCTGCTTGACTTTAGAACCTCGGACCCCTGGGGGTCCTTTTCTCTGGATTTAAAACCGATTTTTAAATCACTAGCCTATCTCTGCTATATGAAATCACACTTGATTCCTTTTAGATTATTGTGACTTTCATTCATTTTCCAGACAATGCCATCAGAACAGCTGATGCAGTTCCCTCTCGAGGAAGAGTATCGGAAGAAGACTGGTATCACACCGGAGGACGTCGCGGCACTGCGACGTTGGTTGCTCACGCAGCCGCACCTACCCTCCAACTATATCACTGGTAATAAAGGTTTAAAGCAGGAGTGCTCTGACATTCGCCCGCGGTATCCCGTTAGTCCTGTCCCTGCCTCGTAGCAGAAAATCAGCTCTGTTCTGTTCTAGTGTAATATTCTGAAGCGGTTATGATCGGATCAAGGTGCCCTATTTTATATGGAGTTGGTCATGAAGGTTTTTCAGGTTACCCGCATAACATTGGGTGGCTGCATAAACGTTTGCTACTTCTATCGTATAAATAGGGCGTAGAAAGAGGTTTCTATGACGTGTTTATGAGGATAAACCTACATTAAAAGCGCGTGCTTACGAGTAGGTACACGCGCGTTCCTCCTGCACGCGTGTCAATCCTATCCTATCCTTTCAGGTGTACAAGCAAACACGTCGCGAAGATACTGTTATGAGTTTATTCGTGTGTGGCTAGAAATCGAGTTCGATCGTATACACAAGTGATAGGAAAAGCACCTTTAGAACCCTGAAAAACTACTTTATATGTAGTTATATTATATGCCTACAAAAACGTACATGTGCTACCATAACATGTGCTAAAATTACTGTTTTAAAGGAAACATAAAGTAAGCTTAGTCACGCCCTATAATAATAAATAATTAAACGTAAAAAACAACGGAGAGATCAATTAGCAATTTCTTATATGCAATTATTTAAATATTTTTACAATTATTATATATTATATATTATTTTTTATTCCTATTCTATATTAAACTTATCACGTGAGAATTTTAACGAGAGAGCAATTAAAGTATTTTATACGACTCGAGTAATTGAAATTTTAGTTCCATCACATAAAGGAGTTTTTTTTATATCTGATTGAAGGAACAAATGAGCATACAATCCCTCTAAGGGAAGTGACAACTGCTGCCCGTGGACATCTGTATTCAACCCCTGGCAAGACTCTACCTAAGGTCTACCTAAGGTAATTCTACCTAAGGTCGGTCTCATACACGTTGCTACCCTCATGGACTCAGTTCGAACACCTCTGACAAGTTTGTCAAGTTTGTCTTACCACATTAGTCAAACCAGAACACTGCAGCGCTTAACATTGCTGTTATTAACTAGAAATAGGTGTGGCGATGATACCTCCAGAGTTGATCCACAATTTACTGTAGCAATAATTTACACTGCACCTGATGGCAAATACTTACGGCCTAAATTAAAACAAATATATGAATCAATTTGTTTTATTAAATAAGTATTGTAAGAAATCCACTTCCAAAAGTAAAAAACAAAGTAATTACTTATTCAAAAAAAATATCACGTTTTCATAATGGACTAAAATAATTTAAGCGAAGAACATGTTATAAATGTGTTGACAGACTAACATCAAAGATATCTTACGTATTAATCCACATGATTTCCAGGGTAATATAATTATATAAACTATAATGCATCTGTAGAATACGCTGCACGTTTTTCATACATTTCTTAAGTGATTATCACTAATTCTTAAATATTTTCAGACCTCGACCTAATTCTGACTTTCCACTCATGCGACTGCAGCACGGGCGTCACGAAGCAAGTCCTGGATCTACACTACACCCTGCGCACCCTGTTCACCTCCTTTTTTAAAGACAGGCAGTTCGACGCGCGGGTCAGGAAAAACTTGGATGCAATGTTGGTATATTTTCTTGGCATATGAAAAATTATTATGCACACCTATGAAATGTTTTGTAGGTGATGTTACCTTTCATGGTTCGACTCTGGAGGGGTCACCGCGACATGTCTTTCTGCTTAATAACAGCAGTGTTAAACTCTGCTACGTTGATTATAGATGTTTTTGTAGTGAGTCGAAAGTAAAAAATTCAAAATTTACTACGTGCTAGGTGATTCAATTGCATAATTAGTTCGTCTAAAATATTTTTTAGATATCAATTCATTTCATAACAATTTTATTTGAAGTATTATGTAAAAAAGTGAATTTTATTAATTAACTAGCTGAAACCTGTGGTTTAGCCGCTTTAAAAATAATATAATATTTTCTACACATAACTGAAATTTTTATAACTTCAACAATTTGTACAAAATGTTGCGCACGCGGTTTATTTGATTGAGATAGAGAGAAAGCTGGTTTTCTGATATTACAAAGGCACCTAAGATTAATTTATTTTGATTTTAATTTAGGTATTCAAATTTAACACCTCGCTCCTAGCAAACTAATTAATACTTGTTTTTTTCAGTTTGCTGACTCCATTACAAATGCGCACAAAAGAAGGCTACGCAATCTTCTATACACGTTTCTTAGACACTGACTACAAAAGCTTTTTCCTAGGAGAAAGTATGAGGTACTTTATTAAAAAACAAAAGAGTTATTTTACTTATTTTGGCTTTCTTTTTGATAGATATATCAAACGAGCATGCAGTCCACTCAGAGGTGAGTGCCAACTCTCGCATAAGGACATCTTTGTCAACCCTACGCAGGATTAGAGTTCTACCTGGGGACAATGCCTCTATTTTTTTCAAAGTCATACCTGAGGCAACGTACTCATCCGAGAGCCTTTCATAATGTTTTCAATGGTACGTGGAGTCTACCAATCCGCAATTGGCCTGCACGGTAGTCTATAGCCTAAATTTGAAGTCCTAAAAGTCTAAAAGTTAATTT
>DWRA01004566.1:0-10707 GCA_018250295.1 Spathilepia clonius
GGTGCGGTAAGGGAGATAAACTTAACAAGGCATTCCAACTTAGTCCTCTGGGGTAGCAACGCATCTGTGATCGACTTCAGTTAGGATTCTAGTCTTATCTGTGGTGGATCACAAATGTCCATGCGCGGTTATAGCCACTTACCATCAGGTGGACTGCATGATCATGATCCAGCCCAGGCGACACCACCGCCACATGTATTTCTGCCTGATGATAGTGATGCCAATCGCTACTGTTTTGGTTTAAAGAATGTAGTAAGGGAGATATATTTATCTCAGGCATTCCAAATTAGCGTTCAGGGGTAACAATTCAGGAAATAAAATGAAATGTATTTATTTATATATACCTATAGAGTCACTTACATATTGTCACTTACAATATTTTCTTATACTTCGTCGGGACATGACCTCAGGACAGTAAAATTATAACCCTATCCAGGGTTGATTATAGATATATGTACATGAGCGGCAGCAGTCAGTCACCATCATATGGACAGCAAACTCGTTTGCTACGTCTATACTAAAATGACCTGTAGTTTTCTCCCACAAGAGTTGGTCTCGTTGTTACTACGCTGATCAAATGCTTTTTGGGAGACTCAATGTGCAAAAGAACCTCTGCTAGAGATAAGAAAAGAAAGAAGAGTCACGACCTCTAGTCGTTACGAAATTATTCCTACGATAAACATTCGATATTTTTAATATAGCGATGTTTAAACTTTAATAATATGAGCGTACACCCACACTTGTTATTTTCAGTTTATGGCTTCATTCTAGCTCGCACGTAATTTTAATAAAAATGTTTTGGTTTCTTATCTGCATGTGCGCGGTAGGTATATTACGTTATTTACAATAGCCGACCTCGGGTTCGAACAATCTGATACTATATAAAAAACAACGCCTTGAATAATATTTTCTTAAACTTATTTAGTCTATCTCATCCATTCAAAAAAACGTTCTAGAGATTTTTATCTTTATAAGTGGGCCTTGATATGGTTACCAAGAGGGTAGTTGTTATAACTATATAAGCCCTCGAATAATTTAGGTAAAGGTCAATTCTACCTTAGAATTTGGTTGACAACAATTTATTATTTTAGCACGTCTCGCGTAGCGGAACTGTCACCATACCGGTCTGTCACGCAGTGGATTCCGGGTTCGTCAGGCCGGCCAGACAGAAATCTAAATGATGCATTCAGATTTTTGTTCTGGGTTTGGGTGTTTGTCTATTTGTCTTTTTGTGTGTTCTTGGCACCCACGACACAGGGAATCCTAGTGTCGGGCTGTGAGTGTAAAAAGCGTCTTTTTATTATTTTAGCAGCGGGTGTTCGAACAGAAATTATTTTATGACATTATTCTGATACATGAGCCACAATACCTGCGTACCGTCGTGCAGAATTAGTGTGCGATTCCACTTCACACGCAATAAAAATTCAAGTCGTAGCAGGCAGGTGTGTCGGCCGGCCCCCGCGCGCCCCCCTCGCCCCCCCCCCCGCGCGCCGCACGTAAAGCCGCTTGATTTACGGCGGTCACGGCGGATCGTCCATTAGCGGGACGGTGTTATGTCACCAATGTTTGTGTGTTGGCGACCAGCTTGGGTGTCAAGGGCTATCGGCGAGGACAGTGCAGGGGCGCGCGCGCTCGTCGCTGGACGGCAGTGTTCGCGGAGCCGCCTCCAGACACACACGCGAGGTAATCTCGACCGTTCTATTATCACCGGCCGGCCTTGGCGCTATTTCGACGCGGTATTTGTGCGACACGCAGCGGGACCCGCATGTGAGTATACTATTTCTCGATTTCTTATTTTATCCCGGTAGCAAACCGGATATATATCCCGTGAAAAATTCTACATTTATATACATTAAAAAATCAAATTGGCGGCTAAATGTATAAACATTTGAACAATATGTAAAATACATCAAAAGCAATCTGGTGTTACTTGAATGAATATTTCGTAGATTCAGATAATATTTAGCAATAAACAAAATACTATTCCACGATTTATCTATTTTTGTGGCATTATATTAAGCAATTTGGGCAGGATAATATAGTATCAAGATAATTTGATCATTCCTGCCCATAATCTTCTTGTTTCGGATGAGCTTTAGGCTCGCAATCAAAACTCGGTGAAGCTGTAAAGGCCGCTAGGGCCAACAGCAGCTACAAATTTCAAAATAAAAGACAATGTGACTGTCATCATGATTGTCTGAATATTTGATTATGTTATTACATATTATCTGATGATTTATAAGTGCGTACGTAAAATAGGAAAAATGCAAAAATCTTACCTAATCTATGAGCGTACAGATATAGAAACAGATAAGCCCAAATTATAAAACGGTTAGACATAAAAATTAGCGAAGTCAGTCAAATGACGACATCGACAGCATTCCGACTCGATCGCTTGAATAATATTTGTTGAAGTGAGATTTGTATTTACAGCAAAACTTGCTTATAATCAGTTGAAATTACAACATCGCTTAGAACTTGGTTATGACCGCTAAGTGATGTGAATAAACCATTACTTAGTAACTATCAATAATAAAATTTACATGTAAGTAGTGTTAAAAATGCTACGATAATATATGTGCCTAATGAAAACAAAGTTGACCCCAGCATAGACCCTGCGAGACCCCGGTTTCGAACTTTGTAGAACATAAAAACAAAAAACATTACTTCGTTACCATTATCTGAACTTTTCTAGATCTATCGTAAGCGTTCAAGGAGCTAAATACCAATTAATTAAGTGCTTCAGTTAACGAACCGCGCGTGATCGGCGTTGTCAAATGCTTTGCAGCAATTACACATGTAAACAACGATTAGAGCTGCTACGTTGTTGGGATTACAAATTGCGTGTACAATAAATTTTCGTTTACTGGAAGTCTCATAAATAACTATAAATGTAAATATGTTTAGACTGCCGTAACACAATTCCTATCAAATACTGTTGTATGTCAAAATATAGTTCGCTGGTCCTCACCAGGGCAAACAATTGTTAAAAGATTTTTGTTCATACCGTAATGGCGGATTAATGAATTAGCGAATATTACTACGATATCTTCGTCGTAATATTACTTCGTTTGCCGGACAATTGGAAAAACTCGAATTCTTATAATGTTCAATAACAGGAGTGTTTGTGGACCGATTTCCATTTTCTTTTTTTCATTTGATAGTAAATTTTGTTGCGGTACTTTCATTCCTGGACATGGGTATGCTCTGATGCTTAACTCTTCAAGTTATGGGGTGGAACATCAGGCCACTACCCCCGATTTTCACATTTTTCAGGATAATTTTTACGTTTAGTACTTAGATTTTAGATCGGCGCTCAAATTGGATCTAATTTACGTGGTAACCCATGTGGGTTACCATGTAAATTAAATTGATGTCAATATAAGTTGAGCGCCGACTTCATAACTAAGTACTAAAATATTATATTTTAAAGAAAAGTTTAAATTATTTTTTGCTTTTTTGTGACATGGAAGTCGGTTTTATTTTTTTGTTAATTGTATACATTTTCAATCAAGACACGGCAAATTTCTCATCTTATAATGTGTTGACTATGACTATAATGTTACCATGGCTTTATTTAAGATATTTGCGGAAACAGATGTAGTAGACACTGAGCTTACAATTTTAATGCTACCCTTACTCTGCTACATTAATTCTATTTAATCTGCTTTCATCTTACAGTTTTATACTATAATGGACTCAAATGTCCGAATACTGTTTATCAAAAATCATAGATTTTCCTGTTCAGAACTGTATTATTATTTCAATCCAAAAACAAATTTTATCTGTAAAGTTTCACACAATGGAGTTTTCTGTGTTAATCGGCTTTAAAGCCCATATATTCGATTCAGTTCTCAATGACGACATTCGCACCTTACGTCCAGGTGTTATATAGGGACTAGACGGTCTATAGACTATTGCACTATAAATAAACCGCGGCGAGTCAATGAGAGTCTGGCGTCGCATCCTGCACGTCCTGTAGGGTCAGCATCAACGTGGAATGACTGTGAATTTGCTTGATCGTGTCTTTCTTATTGCTTGCTACTAGTGTACTGTCCATCTTAATCAATAGTAGTAATTTTATTAAAAGAAATAGCTTGGTAATCTGTATGTCGTCGCCTAGAATTCCTAGTAACACAGGAGTCCCGTTTGATTTTTATCCTAGCTATGTCGATGTGTTATTTCTTAAGTAAGTCGTTCTTGCTACCCAGGCAATTCTACACAGTAGTTCTACAGCGCCGTCAAGAAAAAAATGTTGTGAAAGTTTCCTCATCTTTAAATTCATATTAATTGCGTTGTTGTTTGCAGTATTCCTTTGTATTGTTAATTGTGGTTTATAATCTGGCACACTTGTTCAAATAATACAATGATTTCCACCGATGTAATCTTTCTAACTGTATCTCGGTTCCAATTTTATTCATTCTCGTTTTTTGTTGAATTTTTTTTTTAAATACTGGGTATTAGTAACAATCCTACGTTTTTTGAAAAAAAATCATAAAAAAATATAGCCTAAAAATAGAACACGCTTATATTTTATATGATGAGCAAACAAACATGTAGTCATGCTGCCGGTTACTGCCGCCCATGAAAATCTGTAATCAATCCCAAATAGATTAGAATCCCATCCCCTACTACTTACCTGAAGTCGGCTACAGAGACGTTGCTGTTCCTGACGATATAGATAAGTATGCATCACTGCTGTTAATAGACAGAAAAAGATGTGGGGGTGGTGATGCCGGAATCGAATCGCAGAGTTCTCCCGCAGTGGATTGTTATCCTTTAACCTGACGCATGTTTAATGTTCGGAGAGCACTTCTAGAAAATTACAAGACCAAATACGGTTAGGTTACGTTGTTTAACTATCGGGTTGCAGCGCGTACTGTCTGCTCGTCATTGAATTGTCAAAGATCTAATACTATAGTAACTTAATATCGTATTGTCATCAGAATCGAACTGACTTTTGTCGATGATACAACAATAAGAAATAAAACTCAATCCAAGTAAATAAAAAAAACGTGTTTTAGATATAGGTAGAAGCCGTTTTCCCTCTATAACTAGTTGTAGATGTAGAGGGAAAAGGTTTCCATCTATATCTAAAATACGTATGTATTTTTCGCTCTCCATATATGAACGAACTAGAAACATTTGTAGATACCGTCCAGAATTTCAAAATTGCTCAAGATAATCCTGTACACCGTACACATGTAAATCACATGAACGTCGATTGTCCGCTGATGGGACGCGGCCGGCGCGGGACGCAGCTCGGTTAGGGGGAACATTCTGGAAGTACCTTCACTTACGGGGCCTAAGTACAATTTGAGTGCTATATTTGTTTAGAAAGAGGTGACTCTACGGACCTAATCTATGACTATTTTTCAGTTAAAGTTAATCGAACGCAAAATGTGGTGAACGCAAACTATACAAAGCAACAACGCCGCTTCCCCTGAGTACTAAATTGAAACTGTAATCAAATCTCGTATAAGTGTCTTGGCCTTACCACACGCTTCAAATTAGACCACAGCAACGCTTAACACTATTTTATAAGGTAGAAATATAATATGTGGTGGTAGCGCCTCCGGCTTTTAACTATGAATACTTCTACCTCCGTGAAGGTGTCTATGCCCATCTGAACAATACATAATAGTATATTGAAATAAAATGGTAAAATGAAGAACTCCATATTTAGAGCATAGTAGATAACGTATATCTGTTAAGTAAACATCGAGTTGAAATAAAGTGAATTAATTAATTAATTAATTAATTTGAATCGTTAAATTAATAATTTGGGACACAACGTGTGTAGACACCTTGGCCCCATCCCATATAAACAAAACATCTTTGAGCGCTGGGGCCGCAGCTGACCATGCCCAAATGCTAAAGCGCCGCAAATATAGTAATTTATTAGACAATTATTTATTTGCGGCGCTAGCAATAGAAACTATGGGTCCATGGTCAGCTGACATGAAAAAATTCATGTCAGAAATGTCGGCCAAACTTGTCCATGCTTCTGGTGACCAAAAGGCTGGCGGCTATTTCGCACAAAGAATAAGTCTAGCCGTGCAGCAGGGCAACGCCGGCAGCGTTTTGGGAACCATGCCTCGCACGGATATTTGAGATGGTTTGTTTTATTTATGATTATTTTTATTATTTTCTACTTATCTTCTATACTCTTCATTTAAAAACATGTCTACCTATAGAATTACATAAACATATAAAACTGTCGAAAACACAAAAAGCGATTTTAATGCTAATCAAAGATATCTTAAAGGCATATTTTGGGTGGAAGTTAAAGATATAATTAGACGCAGGTAGGTTATTTTCGGAAATTACTTTAGAAATCCCTAAAATGAATAATAAATAAAGTAACAATTGAATATATAAAGCTAGTATACCTCTGAAAATCTTTGAGAAATTTTAAACTTCTCATCCACTTTAAACTTATTCTTTTCTTGTTCTTCCTCTTTATATTTGATATCTTCGTCACTCTGATCAACTAGCTCAATGCTTTCATCTTTCATCATAGCTGCATTATTATCTTTTATATTCCTCATTATCTTCGCATTTTCTTTATCGTTATCTCTGGCTGGTGATCTCTTGTCGTCATCCTTTCTATCCACTCGGTCCTCAGGACTTGCTCTTTTAGGACTACCAACAAGAGTTACTGAGCTGAGAGCGCCAGGTGAAGATGGCGACGTACCTAATACATAATTTATTATATTAGTTATTTATATAAATATATATTTTCTATAATTGATAGAGCAAGCGAGCATGCTATCACCTACTAGAAATCAGTAACCATATATATGAAATTAACCACAAATAGGATTCAAATATTACTTGAGTTTGTCTATACATGCTTCGGTACCGCTGTCATACCTTAAGAATTACAATAAAAATCTATATTACAATAATATCTAGAGAGCTATACATTTTAACCAACATTTTTACCTTTTAAAGTCTCATTACTCGAAGATGTTGCCATTATTTTGGGTATAGTCAAATGACTGCTATCTTCCTCCACCTTTGTTAGTAAGCATGTGATAAACAATAATTAAAAATTGTAAGTTAATCAGCGCTTTACTCGACAAATATTCGACTTCAAAAGAGCACAAAAGATATAACTAAAAATATTACCTTAGACACAGAAGACTGGCGACGGGATGGAGCCATCAAGTATGGTGACAATTTGTCGTCTTCCTCACCTATAAGTATTTTAGTAAAAACGTAAAATTCTATAAACAATTTTATTATAGTCCTTATAATGATATTAGGATACAAAAGTATAGATTACTTAATGAACTAAGAAGAGAAGAAGATATGAGAGGAAAGATAGAAGAAGATCGTATAGGTCTCACTTTTCCTGGATGCCCTCCAAAACCTTGCTTGCCAATCTCTATCGCTGTATTCTGATCCATAACCTGAAACAATGATAGAGTTAGACAGTTATCAGCACCCTTACTATGAGTTTTTTACGTTTAGCGACTCAATCGTCATTAATGAGTCGGCCCATACATTCTCCTAACAACGCTCCTAGGGAACGTATCAGAACTGAAGATGCTAGGAAAGGTATGGGCCGACTCGTTAACGACGATCGAGTCGCTGAATGTAAAAAAACTCATGATAAGGGTACAGAATTTTAATTTTGACTTCAAATAGACTTTGCCGGTTCAATTCATCTTTCACATTCGAATGCAGAACATCCAGGATCATACAGTAAAATGCGTTACTACTGTATTTCTGAACTTCACAAATACAAATGGCAAATAGAACTATTTCTAAACTGACGATAATTTTTATGGCGATGTATAACCAAATGGAAAATCCTTTTGATTATTACTTGAATGATACTTAAAAATTTCTTTGTCTGATTAAAGTAGTCATATTACCTGATACTGTGCTTGCAGCGCTAGTTTTTCTAGTAGCGTCGGGTGGAGGAGCCAGATCAAACTCTTGCTGGGACTGTTCATAGAAGACTTGCTTCAAAGCCTCCAACACAGTTACACCATCAGTGAACACGCGGTACGTCAGCAAGAACGTGTTCAGGAAATCCACTGAGAGGAACCGGAGATCTAGGAAAATGTGAATCATTGTGATTGAAATATTAATCTTAATAGGACGTATATTAAAATGTTTTTGAATCAAAATTTCTACTATTAACCATATTTATGTTGTTTTGAACGTGGGAACATCAGACATAGTTTTCAGGAGCAATTACTCCTCAAAATTGATCTTAAATAGGCTTATTTTTGTATTTGGAGTATTGGAGATAGAGTATTTCTGGCTCATGCAATAGTGTAGTGCAGTCATCTTCTGGTTTGAAGGGAAAGTAGATTCACTTCCTCAGTTGCATTTCTTAAGAACAGCAAAGCATCTATACTAAGTAGAACATATTCTACGTATATGATGAATGGAAGGTTGACTTTCCATTGCTTCAAAATATTAGATATATCCATAGGCTACAGTAACCACTTAGAATTAAGTAATAAGACTAAGTATTTCATTAATATCATTATCATGATCATCATTTAATTTATTTATTTTATTTATTAAGGTTTTAATTACAAATTTACCGGTAAGTCTCTGCAGTAAGCGTTGAGGAGTTGCCGATCTGATTTGCGGCACCTTACAAGAGTTCAAGGTTCGACTGAATCGTATATCCACGTCATCGGTGAACAGAGCCCTGTCGGAGCGGCAGGCGGGCAGGCTGGCCGACGCAGCCCCACAGGAGCCGCAAGCACGAAGCAGTTCTGTCAACGCTGCGCTCTCCATGCACTGAGCCAGCTCGCTGGTCCAAGCGGCTTTTTCTTCTAATGTTGCTGCCACTGTATCAGGAAATATATTGCAAATAAAGATAAAGAAGAGTCTTCTGAATTAAACTGCTTGGAAGACTAATAACAGAAGTTTATATAACTACGGGGAAATTGATTTCATAAAAAACTTAATTTCGATGCTGTTTAGAATAAAACTTACCTAAATGAGCACAAATTTGCTCTCCCTTGACTTCGACTAGTATTTTGAAGTCTTTTCCTTGATAGATATCTCCACCAGGTGACGAACAAACAGATGTTGAATCTAAAGAAAAATAATTGTCGAGGTTAACCAAATACACCATCTTAACCAAAACAATTCTTATTTCAGATAAAAAACTTCTTTATTTATACACAATTTCTAAATATCTTCGGGCTACAAAAGCAGCATTTATTCTTCCTTTTAAATTTCTTTTGGTCTAAAAATTAGTGCATTCAAAATCGGTTAAGCCATTTCATAAATTGACCATACAAACAATAATTTTACACATTATATCGAAGACCATGTAAGAGATTTATTATAAAATTACATACTCTTACTTTCTTTCCAACGACTGGTAGTTTGAAAAAAGAACTTGCTTTTGTAGTTTTGGCAAAGGGAGATCACCCCTCGACCCAGGTGATAAAGAGCGGGGAGCGGCCGTACTCAAACAGCCTCAAATCGGAGCTTGTGCTTGTTTCATTTCGAAAACTTCGATAGCGATCAGAATGCGCGCCATCTCTTGACAAGTTGCGGAAAGTCGCCAAATATTTAAAGGCATCAACGCCATCTATTCCAAGATGTTGGAAATAGACCATTACCATCATCATCATGGTTAGAGGGGTCCTCCACCAGCAGCGCGTCGTGCAGCGGCAGGCGGCCCGCCGGTGGCAGGTGCAGGCGGCCGCCCGTCGCGCGCGTCGTCAGCAGCAAGTGGTTGCTGAACAGGAACGCCTGCCGTGCCTGCAGGGACGCACGACGGCCCTTGCCCACCACTTGCGATAACGTACCTGAAATAAGTGTGTCGTCTAAGTATATGCTTTGATCCACCTTACTACTAGGAATATTAGTGTTAGGCTCATGATTTTATAATATTTTTTTATTTTATTAGGAAAACAGACAATGTTTAGATTACAAAGATATCAACTAATAAATGAAATACAACACACCATTTCAATATATTCCTAAAATTGATATTTTCTTAGGGATCGAGGAGTACTTACCTTGTCGTATGAACACCTGATTGACATCAAGGAGTATGTCGCAGCCCTCAATGATCATTCGTTCCACGGCCAGATTTTTTCTCAGATTTTCTGTCTCGCTCACCTTAAGAAACCGATGAAATTAACTTGCAGTATTGTTAAACATCATATTCCGTTGTTCCATAACTTGTTTGGCTAACAAATATACATTGTTCTAAAAATTCTATAAAATGTCTTATAAAATAATCGTTTCAAACCTACAGAACTAAAGATCCCTCACGATGTTTTTAACCTTCTAATTCTGAGAGATTACTACACATTCCGTATTTCATAGTCATCATCATCAACCCATTACTGTCTCACTACTGGGCACGGGTCTCCTCTCAGAGTGAGAGGGATTTAGGCCATAGTCCACCGCGCTGGCCAAATGCGAATTGGTAGACATTATACACTTTTTGAGTACATTTTTTTTACAAAGTACTCTCAAGTGTGCAGGTTTCCTCACGAAGTTTTCCTTCATCGTTATAGCAAGTGATCATTAATCTGTACAGTACATTACAAATTACAAATTTCGTATTACGGTGGACAAATATGTTCAAATGCTCTTTGGCTAAATAAGCGCATTAGCTTATATAAAATCTGTAATGTTTATTTAGATTATGCATGTATTAAATAAATAAATAAATATCGAACATCCCTTTACCATTTAAAAAGAGTT
>DWRA01004567.1:0-10707 GCA_018250295.1 Spathilepia clonius
TAAGCGCTGCTGTGTTCTGGTTTGAAGGGTGTGGTAAGGGAGATAAACTTAACGAGGCATTCCAACTGAGTCCTCAGGGATAGCAACGCATCTGTGGTCGACTTCGATTGGGATTCTGGTCTTATCTGGGTTGTATCACAAATGTCCGTGGGCGGCAGTTGCCACTCACCATCAGGTGGACTGCATGCTTTGCTACTCCATCATATAAAAAAATAGAAAAAAGTTTTTGCTGAGCGAGAAACACAAACGCAACAATTATCCCGCGCAACAGTGTTGCGATGCAGATTGTAAAGGCGGCGGCACACCGGTCGCGCGTGGCCGCCTCTCGGTCAGTGGCGTGGCGGTCCCACGGCGGGAGCGTGACGTCACGCTCCGCGGGACACGCGCCCGGACGCGCTTTCTAACTGCACGGAACTGTGACCACTTTGACTAAAGCAATGCCACTGAGCATTTTTGCGCATCTTTAGTATATAAATGTTCCAAATTAATCCATAATGTCGTGATCTACTTCATGTTAAATGGCTCAGAAAATTAACATCCATAACAAATGTCAAATGGGATTGCAGATTTATTTGAGGTAGGTAACTGATGCACAGGTTGCCACCACTTTTCATTTCCCACTGTTGCACACGGTCTCTATATAACTTGAGGAGGTCTAGATGGTACATACTACACTATGCTACTCAAACTGATGCATTGCGGCTCCTAAAGATTAAGTCTTCAATGTAATGAGTTCTATATAAATATCCATAATTTTTACACACATGTAAAGCAAATTGCAATTTAAGTTTATTAATAAATTTGCTTATAGATTACAAATTTTCAAACATTTAACGACATAATTTGAACGTTTTGTAAACCCTTGAAGATCAGGCACAAGTGTGTTGCGCAATCGAGTACTGCGTACGTTTTCAAGAGTACTTGTGGACGGTAATTACGAAATAATAGTTTTTGAGTGCGGTTACAAACGCACTAGCCGTAATGACTGCGTCGGCTCTTGAACGTTTGGTAATCACGCTCAACGGTCCATCGTAATGGCACTTTGCTGGACATAAAAAACAATTGGCATGAACGTCACAAACAGACAAAAGATTGTTAAGAGGACAGTTGTTTCACTCTTATTTTATGTTTCTAAAATCAATCACAGTATTTTTATTAATTAGTAATTAATTTCTACGTACACAACCTCAATTTGAGTAATTTTCCGGGTTATTAAACAACGCGCAAATAACTATTCAAATAACAATGGAAAACTCTAGTATTGAAGTGGAGTAATGGTTTTTGGTTAATATTTTTAATCTATACATCTTCATTTTAATAAGTACCAACTGAGCCACGCGGTTTTACCCGCGCGTTAAAAGAATGTAACATGACATGAATATAATCAAAATTGTATATATTTGACAGTTTTATGAAAATGGAGCGCGCGGTTCATTAAAATAATTTCAGCTTTTTCAGAGATTATGTCAAACACACAGACAAATATCCTAATAATATTGTTGCTGTAAGTGTCGCATGTACTTTCATATGAAGTTAGTAAAAAACAGTTATTTTAATTTTACAAAAGGACACTTCTTTTTTCTTTATTTGCATAGATTAATTTAGAAGTAATTAATTGCTGCTACATTAACATATATATAATACAAAAAATAACTTTATTCAATGGTATATAATTTCAAAATACAATAAACGTAGATAACAGTGTAATAATAGTATACAATTACAATACGTATATTGTTCTGTTTAAACTAAGCCATGATAACATTTAATGGATGATATCATAAAAACACTGGCTCATAGTAACAGTTTAATGACATTACACATTATCATAACGTAACCAACATTGTTTTATCAAGTTAGTAGAATTCAGTAAAGACCATAGCCCCTATCTCAGCGGTACGCCACGACCACGTAACAAAGTTTTTTTTATCCAAATATTTTGAAACCTCAGAATAATTATTATAGAATATATGGCAGGTATCACACGTGGCGACAGTTTGGTAACATCGCAAATTTGCAAGATGTCATATGTATAAATATGTTTTGTCTGGATACGTTGCTGGCAGCGTGGCCATGTCGTCCCGGTAAGATAGCAGCACAGGTGTCACGTATTAACATACAAAAAACTGTTATGTTAATGTAACTATTGTATGATTTTTTTCAGTTCTTACATAAGAACTGTAATAAATAAACTCAAATGCATCATTCCTTAGCACCGCGGCAAATGCATGAAACTTTTAAATATAAAACAATTTTGTTCTAGATTTATTCACGTATAGACACGATAAAAATATGGGTAAATAAAATGACTGTGCTTTGTATATTTAGTACAAGGAAATTAAATTATCCTGTACGCTTATGTAATAACAAAAACACAATTTAAAAACACTAATTATTGGATTAACAAAGTTCCAAAATAAAACAACAATAAACATCCAGTTAACAACCATGGGTTAACAGCGAGATTTGAGCATAACAACAAAGACTAATAAATTCTTCGTAATTTTGATGTACCAGGGTCACTCCTCACTGTATGCTACAGCTCGATCCCAATGTTGTGTAAAAATCAAATACTTTTATAATAATATAAAAAATGAGTATTTTATCATGTTGCTTCAATCAAATCAGTCTCTTTCCTTTATTTTAATTATAATAGACTATTTTCAAACGCAACGCTTACCACGTATCTATATTGGACTTTAAAACGTATCGTCGCTAAACGTGTTTGTAGTTATCGGAAGCAATCCTTTCGTCACGCATTTTTGCAGTATGGCTCAGAGATGTTGTATTTTTGTCCAATGTCCAATGTCCAAGTAAACATTTTTTATACATAAGGCAATGCACTTATCACCATTACTATAAATAGAGGGAAGCCAGAAGAGCGAGCCCATCTCTAACGGTTCAAGGTATTATACTTGAAAATATTGATCAATTAAATTATGGTAACATTTGGACAACTCATTTGTTTAATTGTAAATATCCGATCATTTGAAGTGTATCTCGCCGAAGGTCTTATGAGTAGTATCTAACGTCCGGCTTGTATGACTAACCACCACTAGTGCATTATAGTTAGCCACTAATCCATATCTCGCTGCAACAGGCCCCCGTGCACATTTCAGGCCTTTACCTATCGTCGGGAATGGCCCGGACCTACGCAACAGTGAGACATAAAAGAGTAGCAGCGACCAATAACAAAATAAAAAAAATTGCTCGCATTACAAAAAATCGCAGTAACGACAGTGTGAAGAGTCACTTAGCGTTGCCATCGAACGGAACGGTCACGCGCGTCGGCCGGCCGCGTCCCGTGACGCGCGTCACGCGTCGCCGCGCCGGTGTGAACGCAACTTTACATTTGCATATGCCGATTGCCAGTTACCGTAGCATGGTTTGACGCTTAGCATAGGATTCTAGATGCAGACGTTCAACTACATTTAATAAAGTAAGTTTCCGTCAATACGTACCTACTTAATAGAGCGGCGGGAAGTAATAAATGAATTGAGGCTATACGTAGTCAAAATATTTACAGATTGATGTTAGTAACATTAATCTTGACAAAAGAAATACCACACAGCGCCATCTTAATTTTTTGTATTTACCTAATAATATACGAGTAATATACAACTGAACGTGTCTTGACAAAATATATATTTCATGTATACAATGCATTTGTTTCATATTTTCACTTTACTTGAAAAATGAAAAGAGGGGCTACATAAAAATAAATAAATAATAAATATATTTTCAAAGGTGGTAGAGACAGTATGGTATGGTAACGACACACCCATTCCTAAGATAAGGCAGTGCTGCTGTTGTTCTACATCTCCATAATCAATCGGTCAATCATAAGTGACCACTTACCATCAGGTGGACAGCAATCTCGTTTGCTACTTTAATCTTATAAAAAATCACTTCATTTTGTATGTAGCTCAACAACTGTTACTATACACTCTATGGCTTTCCGCTTTGTGATTTTAAATAAACAACAGAATTTTGGGCCAATGGCCACATAACACACGAAAATACATTCAATTACTTAAATTGTCCTGAATTACAGATATTATCTACATGATAATTTAGTTAATATTTAACTTAAATTTGCAATACAAGATTATAAGTACACAAATAGTTACACGTTGGTATCCACCTTCTTAGTATGGACTAGTGTAAGAAAAAGATTATCTTTTCAAAACTATGAAAAATCAGGAATCAGGTTACGGCCTGATTCCTGATTTTTACGAGATAACCTTCCATCCGTCTTTTACATATTTTTAATAAAGATATTTTATGATAGTGGCAAAAATATTTATATACACAAAGAATCGTTGACAAACAGGAATCCGGTGGAAAAGTGTCATCAACGAATTTTTACCAATCCGTAGTTAATCGATCTGAAATACATTTCAATTGTCAATCAGTCCGACATACTATAGCCCAAGAATCACTGAACTAGACAGAACTAGACTGAGACATGCGCTGTATTCTGATTAGAAGAACGTCACTTAGCGAACCTTCATATCTATCATTCGTTAGTCAATATATATTTTTTTCCATCTCTTGCAGGCAAAAACTTAACAACTGGCGGAACGCGCATTAACTCAATCCTCCGGGATAGTGACGGATTTGTCATCTACTTTCAGTGAATCTATTTGATTATTCCTTCCTTACTATTCTGATTTGTTTGTTATAATTGTTTCTCATTTAAATTTAACAGCTGTGCTTCACGCTTTATAAATTCAAATGTTGAGCAATTCTCGCAAGAAACTACTTCAATATGCAATCATCACGCGAAACGGTTTTTAAGGAAAGGACACAAGAGGAAAGATTCTGATGATGACGAATGAAAATGTAATGATGATGATGACGAATGAAAAGGTAATTGTTATGTCATCTACGTTTGACGATTGCCCGGGGATAAAGGTTAGTTGAACCTAAGTGATTTATGAATATTAATAAAAATTTAAACCATACAATTATAAATTATTCACATATTTAGGTTATTAGTTATTACTGGAGTTTATTGGGCGTGGCGAGGATGACAAACGCTACGATAATTATTTACGCAATTTATGAATCCCGCAAAGGTTTGAAATGTGCTAGAACAAGTATTGTTCGACCGGGGAAGTACCACCGTTAAACCTATTCGTAGCATTAAGCGAACCTGTGGAATAATATGACTTATTTATGACCCAACCATCTTAGTCCTCAGGAGTAACAACGCAGCTATGTCTGGCTTCTATCAGAACCCCTGTTCTGTGATGAGTTCGTAGAGATTCTTGAAACAGCTGGACTTCTAGCTTCCTTTGCTTTCAAGCTTGCTGAATACAATGTTTTATCCTAGCTGAGATGAGCTGAACAAAGCACACTATTAACTTCGGTGATGATATAAAAATGGCTCGGACCTGCACACTAGACATGTTGAAAAAAAAAACAATTTAAATCAGAACCAAGCAACCCTATAAATTTCCGCTGTTAAGCGTCAAAGAGCGCACGTATATTCTTGTAAGAATGAACAAAATATAAATATTATTTAAAATATATATTTTTAACGTCCATAAAATTTATCTTTACGCCTTCTAAAGTCAATCAACACATTGCATCCTTCTGATTTCCGAAAATAATCCAGTCAATAAAATTCATAGACAACTTCTTACGTACCCACTAGACTAATCTTAAATCCAATTAAGTTCGGGCCGTTTCCGTACATAGAAACTCGGAGATAACGTTACGAGTGGTCGCTTGTGAAACAGTAATTACATCCACACACACGCGAGCCCGTCATCGTGAAATAATTCGGCGTGAAGGTGCGTGTTGGAATTCACTGTGCAAATATTTCCACACGAGCGCTCTAATGGCGCCGATAAGATACGAGATCGACGATAACAATGTGTACTGTGCGCGCTAATGCCGCTAGGAACCTGCGTTGAATAAGTTTCTGCTCGTACTCTGCTTCATCATTAGCCAATTATTCTTCCTCTGCTGTGCAAGAGTCCTCCCTTATGATAAGGGTTAATGCAACAGTCAATCATGCTACTAAAATTCTGTGTTCACCCTCAGGTAGGATTCTAATCGTATCTAGGATCAGTGCAGGGAGCAGAGTTGCCACTTACCATCAGGTGGACTGCATGTAAGGTGGAAATCGTACAAATGTGTGCGATGAATTTGATATAATTAATAACAATTATAGCGCTACCATATTATTACGTACATTTTTTTTGTAAATGTCGGCCACAAC
Organism: Spathilepia clonius; assembly: GCA_018250295.1. Lineage (NCBI taxonomy): Eukaryota > Metazoa > Arthropoda > Insecta > Lepidoptera > Hesperiidae > Spathilepia > Spathilepia clonius. Next base: position 6,233 of record DWRA01004567.1, read on the forward strand.
GACGTTTTTGTAATTACAAAGGGGCTGTTTCTAAAGAAAATATCGACTTAGTTAAACTTAATTTGTTTCCTTGTACGTTACTAAATATAAGTTGCAAATATTTCTTTTAATGTAATTTCCCGACACTAAGAATTATTCACAGAATATTAGTAAGCTAAACTACAAACGCATAATTAATGCCATTTTCCGTTCTAAACGGCAAAAAGATGCCATTTTCATCTTTAAAAGCTCTTTAACACATATGTATTCCAAAATAATAGCGTGTACAACGATATTAGACGCCATGAGTCGCGTTTTAAATTCTCTCTCTAATGTAATAAATTTAAAAACATAAAGCTGATGACTCAATCACAACAAGACATTTATAAAAAGCGAATTCTGCAAATCCGCGCGTCATGTCACAAACGTAACGTTATGTGGGAAAAGACAATCCCGGTATTCAAGGGGCGATAAATTCAGCGGCTGATGAAGATTTGTATTCTCAACGTGAATCTTATGTCCCACACCCGTTTATCACCGGCCTGGCAAATGTCCAGAATAAAGATGGTGCCTGCAACTCAATTGAGTTCGTCAATTCAATTGTGTACCATGAGAAAATTTCAAGAGCTCAATTTGAAACGATGACTAAGAAATTCATGCATGAATCGCTAGCGAGGTTTGAACGGTCAGTAAAGTGAGGTACAAGAGCAATAACGGTTTTGAAAGAACAAAGATCATTGTGTTAGCAGAGTCAGGTAACAATCAAAGGCAATTTAGGAGCGCGTGGGGAGGAGCCGTGTCCCTTCGAGCAGGATAAACTTTCACCGTAGGAAAAAAACAAACGTACGAGCGCATCGTCAGTTACGACCAGAGGTGTTCTAAAGTGGTCGGACGAGAAGCGTAGGAAATAAAAAAGAAAGTTTAATGTACCGTTCATCGACCCACATGCTCGAACGGCCGTCGGAACCGCACGAAGCACGAGGCTCGGGACGTGACTGCGGATAAAAACGAAATTGAAAAACGTTACAACATAACTTTAAGAGCACGTTCCATATAAAAAGTCTATAATAGAAGCAATGAAGTAACAAAACGTAATATCGAATGATTGACTCTGAACTACCTTCTTGTTAGTACACGGGTGATAAATATAATTTTAATTATTTGAAATACAAAAGCGGAAACTACCTTACACATAGCTTTATTGTTATTCACACTACAAATAATTGCAACTTGTATTTGTAAAGATATACTGTAATTTGTTATTCGCGGAGTAAGAAAAATGGAAAAAAATGCAATTGAACAATTGATATACTTGTCTATAGTGAACTACTGATAACAATATCCGATTAAAACTTGTTAATAATAATGTAACACGATGATGAGACATAATATTTCGTTTCATATAAGTATCTTATATCTATCAAAAAGGACAAAATAACAATTATGGCAGAAAAAGAAAAGACATAATGTAATTGATACTTCCCAATTACTATTTCGTCTAACATTAAGTATAAATATCAAAGGCTCCAATATTCCTAATTGGGAAAGAAAAGATTTATTAGGAAAGGAAACAGAACTGATTATAAGAGAAGCCGAAAATAGAATACGCCGCTTAACAATAACCATAAATTTATCGAGCGAAGAATCTTGAATCTCAATAAATCTCGAGTCGAGATCTGCTTCCATAAGCGAAGGGACTGCACTTGACCTTTTTGAATGCACATTTAAATACCAAACGACTACACCCACCGCGCCGCTCACTTGCGTCTAACGATATTTTCATACTAGCGATTCATATAGCATAGATTCATTCATCTCTACTGGATATAAGTTTCCGTAGAAAATGGATTTTACAGTAGTGACAATGCTTGGCTGAAGTCTGGACGAATTGGTAACCGCAATATATAAATAACTCCGATAAAACACGGCGTTGCCTATATCGATCCACTTATTTCCTTCTTTACACAATTAAATCTAAGATTTGAGAGCCAGTGGAATTATGATTATAACGCTACACATATTTTTAATATTTAACTTCTCAAATTGTTGCATAGAAGCAAATTACGTCTGATATTTAGAAAAGATCATTTTCAACACAACGTTAATATTGAGACATGTAGACAAATAACCATAACTTGCATTATGTCCACCACATATACGTGATGGAATTTTATCGCGCATGTACTCGAGAAAGTTCGAGGTCATTGCATACCGTTTATTATTTATTCTTTCCTTAAGCAACAGGTGGTAATCAGTTTGAATGTATCCAAGGTGTTTGCGAATTGAACGCAATTTCTGCCTCGTGTAAAACCACCCTTAGGTTTGGCTTATCTTTATTAGGCAATACCGTTTAGTTCAAGCCAAGAATAGTGCATGCAGTATTAGCTCTTATCGTGGAAGCATTGAGGTGGTATCGGCGTGCATAAATTGCATTTTTCCTACCACAGACCAGTTCGTTGACCTCAGCCGCTTGACATCTGAAGTCGTTTGCCACTGGAAGCAAAGGTTGCTGAAGATACATCAAATATGTCTGAAGTCGCTGATTTAGTTTGGGATCATGGCAGTTAATATAGTTTGTCCTATTTGTTGCACAGTTTTAAAGATAATCATTGTTCCACGTAACATGTTAATTATTAAAATTTTCCCGCTACTCCAGACTTGTCTAGGTCTATTTGTGATTTTTTGGGCCTATTATATCGAACTTATTTACTAGTTACTTCAAGTTTTAGCTTAAGCTTCTCATACCTTTGCTTTCATTAAAATTTCAGATATTTAGTGCTATTTTTATTTTTATTAAAGAATTAAACTATCTTGTTCATTTATTATATTCGTTGCCCAAATATTCTATTCATCAACTGTTTCCGGTTTGAATTACAAACAAGCAACATTTTGCCAAGAATAAAATTAGCATCACAACACTCTTGTGACGTGATACAACTGTAATTTTTAAAACAACATTTGTAAATTACGACTTGAAAAAGTAAAAAAGTAGTTTTAAGTCACATAAATAATCTTAAAAAGCTTGTTGCACGTTTAACGAGACAGATATTTCCTACAGCTTATTTCGAATAAGAACACCAAAATTCTGACATAATTTTCAATGTACTTTTATCATACAAAACCAACCATCTAATTTGGCTACAATAGATCAGTACGAACCGTCTAATAGACCAGTAATAGTCAGAACCCGCCGTCGATTACCAAATAATAACCACCTCAGTAACCCGATTCCTCTTTCCACTCAGACACCTCACCAGCAAGATCAATGCCCCTTGGCCAGCACAATACTAGTCAAGTCGAGTGAAGGTACCGGCCTTAGCGATGACGTCGCGGCGTTAGAAAGTCTCGTTTGCGTCACGACGCCTCCGGTCGACGACCTCGCACGCGCCCTGCTTGATGATGCCAGGGTTGGGCTAGCGCTGGTGGGTTGTAGGCTGTGTAATGAGTTATATAAAGTAGCATATCAGGAACGAGACAACTTGCAAAAAGGTAGTAGATTCTTGTTTGATCTACAACTATTCCATTGGGTATAGAAAACATATAACTGTTATATTTTCAAGTAATTTGTCCCAAAAAAACTCTTTAAGTACATAATCAGAATTTATTTGAAATAGCTTATCTTGGTGCTGTGTTAGTCTTTATATTTACAAAGTTGGCATGTTCTGTTACTTAGAAACATTTTATAACTGCGTGAAAGACCTGTGTTCAGACATTTTCAAGACTATGCTTGATAAAAATACTGCGTGAAGTAATAAAACCGGCTTAGACGATTGTTGTTATTTAAATTTACGGACAGACGTATCAATTTTTTTGTATATATAGATGTGTAGATGTACGCAGCTCAACTAACCAGCATCAACAATAATCAGCATAACAGTTTCAAGTAAAAGCTTTGTACAGTTAAATCACAACATTACACATCCAGCCTCCTTTCTCTTTTGCACCGTTGCACTGGCTTCCTTTCACGCGGTGGAATTCTACTTGTTTGTATCCTTCCACTTTGAGACCTTAGCGCAACCTACTAACTACTACTTAATTTATATACGCAATAACTAGCCAGTAATATAAGTAATCCATATAAAACGCTTTTTTTAAAGTTTGTGTTGATTTGTTCGGTATGTCCTTAGAGGCACATCACATTCAATGGAAGCAATAAACAACCATGCCCGCCTGATATTACGTGGTCACGACCGTTCATGGGCATTCGTACGTGATACCAAATAGAACAAGTGACCAAATGGGCCTTATGAGGGACAGGTGTCATACTTGAGGTCGTTCGCAGGTGCGTTTTACTTCTGAGACATCAGATAGAATGTTTCACAGAGTCTTTCACTACATCTACCATCCTTAGAATACAGCAGCTATATATTTCTGTTAATAGATGTGGTCATTGCGCAACAGTAGTCGAACTGGGAATAGTATATTAATTTAATATATTTTAAGAAGCAGAAGCTGAGATGGTACCACTGCCACGCCTATTACTGCCTAACAGACAG
>DWRA01004568.1:0-10706 GCA_018250295.1 Spathilepia clonius
CAAAATCGCGTTAAGTGAAATTCGCGTATATCGGGGTTTACGATTAAAGATACTTAATACAAAAATACGAATCATTTGAACCGATTCCTTTAATTCTCAGAACGCTATATGCAGTATAACATATTTTGCTGAAAAAAGAAAAGTAATTTCTTAAGTAAGAATAGATGCAAGTTCTTAAGTAGGTAATTTGCGTCACACGAGGTATTTTAACGCGAAATTTGAAATTTGCGTTATAGTGAAACCGCGCAAAACGGGGTCGCGTAAATCGGGGTATTACTGTATACCGATAAATAACTTTCAGCAACTTCTCACACATCAAACATGGTACATGTTTGATCACAAGAAATTAATATGCTACCTACTCATCTAGCTATCCCCTCTGAAATGTTATTAATAACAAATTCTTAGGTTCTTGGTGTATCTTTAAATATCGTTAGTAAATATAAAATTATTTGAAAATATCTATAAATATATTCATAGATTTAAATTAACTATACAATAAAAATATATTTATATCTGCTAATAAATAGTTTTATAATAATGATTTTCAATATAACATAATACATATAATAATTATTACTGATAACTTTTATTTATTAGGTAAATAAATTTCCATGAAGGTACTAAAATGCGTAGTGATCTATGGGTCATAACTCGGTGTTCTATCAAGTCGCTCATGGGAGTTGACATGGTGAAGTGAGGTGTGGGACTTACTGTCGCTGAGCTGCGACGTATCGGCCGAGGGCTCGGTCGTGAGGTCCGCGAGCGCCTCCATCGGGGACTCTGGAGCGCGCCACCAACAACCAACGCTCGTTAGTGCACAATCAAGTATGCGGACATGTCCTACCGACTCTACACCTTACATATATTTGTCTTGAGAACGAAATTGCCAAATACATTCTGGATTGGAGCTTTCATTAAATTCTTTAGTAGCAAACAATAATCCTAAGTAAAACCCGAAATAGCAATGCATCTGTGATGTGTAATTGATTTATGATTGATGACAGCCGGCACTAGCCATTTAACTGCAGGTGGTAAAATCAAACTAAATTTAATCGAAATTTGTTTTTTTGCCTTAAATTAAAATAAAATTTCCTCACGAAATATTTAGTAACCTATATATTTATCGTAACGAGTCGGAAGAACATCTTCAGTTGTTGCATCTACCAAACACAGAACAAGTGAGTTAATACTATTTACCTTAATTAAGTTAAGCAACCTAGTATAGAACAAGAAAAAAATTTGGTAAGCATACTCACGCAAGTTAAGCAGGCTACTTTATGTATGCCACAAACCACGCTCAGGCCCAAATGCCGTTAGTGATTCAGATTCATGCTTAAGGAACGAACTGTATGTACCTACCTACGAGATATATAAGAGCACAGAACACTTAAATTGACTGCAATAATTTTGTAAGATCTACTTAGTAATACTAATTATATTTTTTATAAACCCATAATATAAAAATCCATTTTCACATTTTCAAACGATGTCGAATTTTTTGATTTTAATATTAGGTTATTTGAAATAATTTCGTGATAATTTCATTATATAGGTAATCACATATACAATGGTTTAAAAAAATGCCAGTATGTATTTTATACAAGCTTAGGTTTCACATTGTTGTATTGTTACGTGTATTGCTTTTACAAATAATTTTATTTAGTTATATTGTTACTGTCACATATTTTTACATACATTCAATATTTATTTTACTAAAAGTGATAAACCGAAATTGAGAGAATATAACTTTACTTACAATGATGTATGATTATTTACCGACATTACACCAAAGTCTAGTTAGGTGCTATGCCTTTTGACTTAATGAAAAATTATCAATCGATAATTAGACATGCATTTGAAACTCTTCAAATGATTTTGGATGCGAAATTTTTCAACTTTCAAACTTTGCTTCAAATACAACTTTCGAATACGTATAACACTTTCGAATATTTACAAATAAATATGTTTATGGTAGGATTTTATATACTCATCCTTTCATATAGGATTGTATTCTGTAAAAAAATCAATAAATTTATTCAACACCACATACCTGTTGGTAATTCAAACGTTTGGCTGACAATGTATGGAGGGTGAGTAACGTTATCGTTGAAGAATAATTCACAACGAACTTCTACACCGTCCGCTTCATCCACGGTAAAGGTGACATTATCATAGATGTCATATAGACCGTTAATTGGATCACTAACAAATCCCGATGACTCTTCTACAATCCTGAAATATTGTGATAATTAAAAAAACGAGTAAATAAATCATTTAAAATAAATACAGAATAAGACTTGTAATATTATTTATCTACTATACTATTAAAATGTGAATAGAACCCATTGTGGTTCGACTCTGTAATCCGTAGGCACCACCGCTACACCTATTTCTGTCTTAAAACGACAGTAATGCGCGGTATTGTTTTGGTTTGATTGGTGTGATAAGGGAGACATCATTATCTGAGGCGTTTCCACTCCTCCAAATCCTCAGGTGTAGCAACGCATCTGTGGCTGACCTCAGGTAGGACTCCAATCTTATCTAGGGTTAGTTACAAATGTCTATGGATGACAGTGGCCACTTACCATTAGGTGGACTACGCTCGTTCGATACTATATTATAAAAAAGTGCGGTCATACCTATTTCTGACATGCAAGGAGCATACGCTCACGAAACTCACCTTGAGAACAAAATCATGCATTATTATGACGGAGCAATAAAAGTAAATATGTAATTGCGGTCTAACCCGTTGAGGGAGATGGAGATATCCGGGTAGGGGGCGACGTCTTGCGCCTCGCACGTCGCCACCACTGCGTCGTCTACTAGCGACACATTCAGCAACGGGCCGCTACCTTTTGCTGGAAGTGAATATTACGCTAATATATAATGTAGGTATTTAGTAGTACTAAATATAACAGACATTTATATCGATTTATCGTCAACCCATTACTGTCCCACTGCTGGGCAAAGGTCTCCTCTAAAAATGAGAGGGACTAGGCCATAGTCCACCGCGCTGGCCAAGTGCGAATTGGCAGACTTCACACACTTTTTCAGAAGGTTTTTTTTTCAAAGAATTCTCAAGTGTGCAGGTTCCCTCACGATGTTTTCCTTCACCGTTATAGCAAGTGATAATTAATTTGTAATACGCACATAACTTCGAAAAATCAGAGGTGCGTGCCTGGGGTTTGAACCTCAGACCCCTCGACTGAGAGGCCGTGATTCAATAACTAGGCTATCACTACTGTATTTACATCGATTATGCGGTCTTAATCAAATACTTTTTTATTTAATAAACGACACCTCATATGTTAAAAACCGCTAAGCTTGGGCTACAGATCGTGCCTAAGAATGAGACACAAGTACATGCATATGCTCGAAAAGTACTACCAACCCTTCGCAGGCTGGTAAAAATATTTTTCGTGTTGTATTTTTTATTTATTTAAGATCTACCGTCGCGATCCAAATTTTGAAAAACACCGGTCGTTTAGTTTGATTGGCTGTACTTTAGTAATAGTATCTCGATGGATTGGCGTTGGTTTTTCAACTAAACTTTCACTAAACATTCGATAACCATTACTTAATTGATAGATAGACAATAAGTAAATCATAAAGTAATTTTAAACCATGATAAATATTAGTACGTAGATTTAGTATGTAGATTATGTTGTTACATACTTACAGAACACGATCAGCATTTGACGTTGTCGTACTTCGTCTATGTTAGACACTTCACACTCATAAATACCGGAGTGTATAGGCGAAACATTTAGTAATTTAATTCCGTCATCCTCTTCAATTTCTGAAAAACGGTTTTATTTAAATTAACACTTCAGGCATTTTTATGTAAGTATTTATTTAACTGGGTTAGGGCTATTAACAAACATTGGTGTAGGTCAAGGTTTTCAATCCTATGTCGTCTACTATCCACTCTTAGAATCAAATTTTTGCAGCACCAAAAATTCAGTAGCGACGCTAGGCGTTGGCGACTGCAAACAGTTATTGAGAGAGATTAAATCTCTAATGTCGCCGACGTACACTTTTGGTCTAATGCCATCATTGTTAAAGAGATGGTGTCAGGCCTACCTATATAGGTTAAGATATTAAAAAAAAGCCCATCAACCATTTTGCAAATTTACTCTGCTCACTTCACTATCCCCTTGTAGGCATCCAACGCTCACATGCGAACGATACGGTATACTTTGAAAAGACTGGAAACAAAGCTACAAAAAATATATTTACTCTCAAGCTGTGGCATTGTCTTAAAATACGATTTTATCTGTCCTAATACTTACCAACATGTTTACCAATACCATCAGGTTCGGATCCAGCTATACGTTGATATAACTGATAACGCTGCCCGGTGGTGCCGTTTCCTGGTAACCACCACCACTTGACAAATAGTAGTGCGTCGGATTCTTTTTCCGATAAGACGTATTTGCATTTCAGGTGAGCGTCTTGTCCCGCCTCGATTGAAGCAGGGACCGAGAATTCTGTTAGTGATAACTGTCGACTCCCTGAAGTAAAAAATACGAATTAGGTAGGTATTATAGGTACTTTAGGTAATATTATTAGGTATTTGGAATTTAAAGCATTGTTATAATATGTTTTTCACGAGAATGCAGGTGTTTGCTTACGAGTACCTACGGCAAATTGCGGGACAGTTTGTTTATATTGTATTTTAGTGTTTCTACCCATTTTCATTCCTAAACATACTTGTGGTTAATGATAAATTGTATTATTCATAAAACGTAATTGTAAGATTGAGTTTTTTGTAATTTACAGCCACCGCTGGGTGGTGATTCCGCGCGATTTATAGTCGTTTTAACTAGATCCGCTCTAAGTTGTGTCGATAAATATGTTATGTTGTAATTAGGCAAATCTATATCAAGAGCAATATGTCTTGTAATTCTTTGAATACCTAGTTATTGGCTAATTATATACGAACAGGTTGGCTTTTTATTAATTTCTTAATCGTTATACTATTCGATTTATACGTTTCAAAAACGACAATCCAGATTAAACTAGTTCTGGTGAGGCATACCATATAAGATTATTTTATTATCATTAAGTAAAATGGTAAATTATATTGCGGTAATCTGTGCAGTAAATCATCATCAAGCTCAAAACAGTCAAAGTAAGTACCTATATATTCGTTTCTTTATCTTGTCCACCTACGATGGTAATTTTAAAATTAAATAAATAAGTAGATGATCTATGACTGGGAGCGTAGATAACATCCGTTTTTATTATATGAATCAAGACCACTTTAGTCTCGCGTGTTGCTCTAGACTACATATAAATTCTGAATAGAATAGGTTGAGTACAGAAAAATACATTTGAATAGTTATTGTCAAATTTTCAGTATTTAATTTATCTGTATGTATTACAAATATTATACATACATATTCATGTATTATCTATATGTTTTCGTAATAATTTTGTCTACTGTAGGTATGTAAAATTATATAGATATTATAACAGTCCCATATGTTGCTAGTATGTCGTTGATATAATAGACGTTCAAGATGGGAGGTCGTTAATTGATCTCCGCTGTAGTATTCTCTAGGTATAAACTCATAACAGGTAGGTATTATACCGAATCATAATTTGATGTATATTGTATCTTCACTAATGTAATTACACGTACAAAACTCTCACTAGTTGATTTTTGTTTATAAATGCTAGTTTGCCAGTGTCTACAATATTATCAAATAATATCATTCAGTTAACACATGCCATTAAAATACCATGAATTCCCAAAACCGCAGCAAAAGAGACTATTTATATATGCAATAGAAAATTAGGTCATATCCGAATGTATAAGCGACTATCTTAAGCAACCTTGAGTTGGTCCGGGAATGTTAAAAATACCGCCGCGGTCGGCAGCGACCTCAGTGTGGCTCGCATATGCTGATAATCCGAATTAATTATTTGATAAACATATCCATAAAACCATGGATTGAATTTAGAAGGAATCTAACAAATGTGACACGTAATAAAGAGCAAATAAACAAGTGCCTATCTCTAATTTAACTCGATATTTTATTATTCATAATTTTTATTCACACATACACATATTATTTGCCTATTATTACAAATTGGATTTGCGATGAAATGATAAATGTATTTAATACAACAATAGATAAAATTAATTAGTAATTATTTATTGTTCGTAATAAATATATCTAATACACAAACTCAATTAACTATTAGAACACGCACAATAGGTATGTTTTTTCTTGTTTCAAATTAAATACCTTATAGCACCGCAACCATCTTAGAAGTGTAAAAATATAGGTAAACAACGTTATTTGTTTCTCCTGCGCCGCGATTGTCTGCTGTTTCCGCTGCGGCGGAGGGAAACATTTTATATCGACTTCTACGGCTACTATATTTCCACGGCTTCTAATTAATCGTGCAAGTGGGTTGTCATGACTTTTGAAACATAACGGCTGTCGTGGCGGAAGCGGAAAAAAAACACTCCATGAGTTCTCACTCTGAAACGGTATCGAGAGGGCTTTCATTTCATTTTGAAAAAAAAGATGTTTTTCTATACCCAAAGTTGTTTATAGCTTGCTGCACTCGGAATCTCATTTCGGTGGATGAGTTAAGGAGCAGGAACTAATAAAATATGTACCTATGTAGAATAATTAGAGTATCTTTAGCTTATTTTTACATAATTAATTTTGCTTTGAAGGCACGTTGCCACTGACTATAAGGTGTCCAAAAGGTTGAAGATTTGAAGATGTTACCGTATTTTTTGGAGTATAAAAAAATAACGTCAGAAAACTTGTCACCTTAACCTAAGTAGATAAATAGTGCGTAAAGTCTGCAAAAATACACAGTCTTCAGGGAAGTATTACTATGATACTGCACTATTTCATAAAAAAGTAAGTATCTACTATATTTTAGCAATGTTTTTTAAGAATTACTATTTTTGTCAAAAACAAAGTGGCAACCCTGCCAACCACAGTGAATGTTTCTGAAAATCGGTGGTAAACAAAAACTGTTTGAACAATTTTTTGTTTCTCGACTATTATTCAGAGATCCTACTCCACCCCCGTACGCGCCCATGCAAGTGATCAACGTTTATAGTTGGCACAACATGGGCCTCATAGAAAAATAATCTAAGTCTATCGTAAAATCGTAACTCCCTTTTTGACTAAACGAAAGCAATAAAAATGTTAAATCCAAGTTCTCTTGTACTCATATTGTCGCTTATTTGTAAAAAAGACAATTAGTATTTATCTATTATACAAAATCATTTGTATAATGGTTTGTTAGTTAGTTATTCGTTCCCTGGTTATACCTATTTTAGAGTAACTAGTATTGTAACTAAAAGTTGTATCAAGTTTAAGTATGTGGTCGGGCTGATTTTTACTAGCCCAACCGGCAAGCTGCCTGTCATGTCACTCACCACTCGTATCCTTTCATGATTGGGCTAATTCCCATTTGTCCTCTTTAGGGGACAAATGGCATGCTTCGAGATCGAATGGGTTATATCCGTCATTTAAAATATATATTTATTTGCCTTTTGATAACACTTCTAAGGTAGGTAAATAGGAGTTAACAGTAGGTGGAGTCTAACCTTTTGAAAGAATGTTTACGTGTGTTGTTATCAGTATGTAGCTTAAGTTGGTCTATTATTATCTTCGTATGTACTGAACATAATAAGAGGTAAGTATCTAACAATTGAAGTAGTAAATAGATACCCTATGTCACATTATTTTTATTATGTTATTAATAACATTGAAAAAAACATTACCATAGTGTTACTTAAATATGTTTCTATCAGCAGAAGTTCTGCTAAGTTCATAGAACTATGGTTAATAGCTTTTTTAATAGACTTCAAAGAGACGTAAGTTATATGTTCGGCTGTATTTTTTTTATGTGTAACTAACCTAAATAAATAAGGCACCAAACAAAATATAGGTAAGTACCTACGTACCTACTTACTATTATATACGCAATCTTTAAGAAAGCAACATAGTATATACAGTCCATGTACGACTACTTACTGTAATAGTATTTCTAATCATTTTTTGTATGTTTGGAATAATGGAATGTTGAACTTTATTACGAATACAGTGATATAACGTTTAAAAATTTCGCGCTTCCAATTTAGCAATTCTGGAACGATCCCAATTTCTCTATCAAATTGTATTGAGGCGTTTGGAATTATTAAATCGGTTTATCGATTTTACGATAGTATGGAAACAACATGTAGCTTTTACGAATAATCTGCTCTAAACCATTGTAGGTAATTATCGTCCTCACTATCAACGTGTCGCTATCCCACCGCTGGGCAAGGGCTTCCTTTTAAAATAATGACAACCACGCTACACTTAACCGCATACACTGGCATCTTACGCATCCTAACGTTAACACAGCATACAATAATATATATCTAATTATATCACAATTTTCTCTATAGCACCCAAGAGAGGTTAGCACACCGCATACACTTGATACCGGAGCCGCCTTTATCACTGTTGGGCCTCACCTGCCACTAGGCACAGGAGCACGACGCAGACGTTCCACATCGCGAGCGGGTGGCGTGAGACCGCCGCGGAGCCGAGCGCGGGACGCGTACGCAACTCACTGAGCGACCGCTGAATGGTGCCGCCCGCCCTTCGAGATACAAATTGGCCTTCAGTCGGCGCGGTGCGGTCGAACTTTATAGTATCTTGAGATTATTTTCGTGAATTAATGTTTACATGATTCACATTGTGAAACGAAAAACTGATTGAATATGTTCTCCAGTATTATTGTCAATATCGATAGTGTGCTCTACACTATGAGGTTTCACCCCAAAACGTTAAGTATTATGTAAATATGACATCTTCAAATATCTTGTACTTAATTTGTAATTAAAGTGTAATAAATCATTATTTTAATATTTAAAATGTATTAATTATCTTTTTATAATCTCATGGGGTGTTCGTTAATTTCCCATAATCCTTGTCTTTCTATATTGTTCCTATTATTCGTTCTAATTCAATAGAAATTTAAATCACATGAATTTTATCGACCGTAAATGTGAACCTAAATGAAAACTGAAATATCCGTTACCCAATAGGTGTCTGCGTGTTAGCAATCGGCACATTAGTACAGTAGGTACATTATTTACGGTACCGCGTGCCATACTAACTTGTCATGTTACATTTGGAACCGACAAGGCATACGAAATTGGCACGCAAACAATCTGAAACATCGGTTGCTTTTAATCATCAAAAATAATGTCGCTAATGCCTACGATTAATATGTTACGGTGACCATCTGTTCAGTTATTGTTTAGTATTAGGGATATATAATTATATTTTACGAACACTAATTGTCGAATTAAATAACTAACGTTTATCACCTTTGAAAACGAGCGTAATAAATAATAAGATAATTTTTAGTTAATTATCATGTTATTTAATTAATACAAACAAGTGTATCTTGGTAAATATTTTTATTTTTCTTTTAAATATCAGGTCCACTAATACACATTTTTAAATTATTAACACATTATCATTATTGTCGCGCACGTTTTTAACATATTCACGACATAGTACAAATTTAAATAACGGATGCACGATATACATGCAAATAGAAACCCAAGCTCAATTTATCCTTCACTACATAAATTACTTTTTATTAAATTAATGATGAAAATAGGAATTATTTCCTTCGTATTTTTTATTTATATTAAAAAAATGTAGGTTCAATTAAAAAACAATATGGAAAGGGCATTTACACATTTTGGCATACCTGTAAGTAACGCCATTTTAAAAATTTAGATTTTGTGTGGGCAGTAATATAAAATGTAAGATTTAATTTGTCATTCATGAGTCAGTAAAAAATATTTATTATTTATTTTTTTACGATTTTGAACTTAATATCATTGGCCACTAAAACCAGATTCCTTGCAAATAGTGGACGATAAGCCCTTGTTAAAATGTTAGATGACCTTTGGGAGTTCCAAAACACAGTAATACGCCACGTAGCCAACTCTCGCGCTGTAGTTTCGCGCGCGTATCCGCGGCATAAGAGCGCGAAGTGCGAGAGCAGTTGGTCGGAAAAGGTAACGTGTAAGGGTAAGCAGTCGGGGAAGGTAATGTATAATGAAACAGGATGTAGATGGGCTACGGAGGGCGCATAAGCGCACGAAAACAGTATCGAACTCTTGCGACCACGGCACTAGAACTGCAGGTGCGAGATCAGACCGTTGGGGAAGGTAATATATATATATTTATTTATTTATTTGTTGGAGTAACCAACGAGCGTGCAGTCCACCTGATGGTAAGTGGCAACTGCCGCCTATGGACATCTTTAATCTACCCCAGATAAGACTAGAATCCTACCTGAGGTCAACTACAGATGCGTTGCTACCCCTGAGGACGTTGAGGAAGTTGGAATGCCTCAATAAGTAAGTTTCCCTTACCACACCCTTCAAACCAGAAGACAGCAGCGCTTAACACTGCTGGTATTAGGCAGAAATAAGTGTAGCGGTGGTGCCGCCGGAGACGAACTACAAAGGGTTCTACCATCTACTAGGTAATATGATGAAACAGGACGTAAATAGCGTCCCGCTCGTGCGTATACGGCACTAAAGCGCGAAGTGCGAGAGCAGGCGGTCAGGGAAGGTGATATGATGGAAGAGGTCGTATGCGGGGTGCGGCGGGCGCGCGGGCGCGGGGCGGCGCGCGGCGAGCACG
>DWRA01004569.1:0-10706 GCA_018250295.1 Spathilepia clonius
CCACATCGCCTCCGTCTTCTGGGACGCTATCTCGAGGCCCAAGCTGCGGATCGCCGCTACGACGCGTGCCACCCCGAAGTACATAAACCTAACCTAACCTAACATAGGCTACCTATAACCGAAACCTATACTTAAACGTAAATCTCCTCCCCCATCCTTCATACACCAACATATATGCCAACGAAACATTTTTATGAAACAGTGTCTGCTGAAAATCCAAGCCAATAAATAAAAACTAACAACTTCCATATACTAATAGTTTAGGCGTACAGTTCCACTACATTATCTGAGTTACGGATTTGAACGTTAAATTTTCATCGCATATCTCTGATCAGTAACCTAATGCAAAATGACTAGGTTTTATAGTGAAGGCAAGCAGTATCACTACACCTGGGATCCCGCATTTCCAGGTCAAATTTTTCATCATATCCTTCTTATAGGAAACGGCAATGTACATATGAAAGCATCAAAACTCTAACTGCTATGGTACATGCTGGAGGCATTTCTGAATCGTCTGAGTCCAAGAGCTGAAGGTCAAATTTTTCATAATATCTGCTCTACAACCGTATTACATATTCGTAAGCACCAAATGGCTATGGCATGTCTAAATAATCACGTAACTAAACATCTAACCACAGTTAAAATTTCATTAGCTTCAGCTAATATTTGTAAAGCTAATTATCATGGCCCTTTACAACAGCGCGAGCACAAAGCGGGTAACTCAATAACTGTTACAAAGGAACATTACAAGGACAAAACATTGTCACCCTAATTTCATAAACAATTTTTATGAAAAGCAAAAATTTCATAACTTGTAAGAAACGATTCATTTGTGTAAAATTTAATACATATATAAAATAAGTGTTTGTCTCCTGGTGCAATATAACCTACTCTTTATTATGTAGGTATGTAAATAATATCAAATTTAGTTACTGTAATTTATAAGAATCACATTCATCATGTAACATTTTACTAATCAACTATTATTATATTATTAATAATTGTAAAACAAAGTAAAGTAAGAGAAAAATATGTCAAGAACAAGCAAATTTAATAAAGTGAATGTGTTTCGTACAAAATGGGTGAGACTAATTCACAATATAAGGATTAAAATAAAATAAAAATATAATTAGGGTTTATTAATGAAACAAAGAAAAAAGTTTTTAAAGAAAAATAGACATGTTTCGTGCAAAATCAGTGAATATAAATTCAGAAAATGTGTAATAAAAAAGGGTTACGTTATTCCAGCTTTATTTCGTTAGCCCTACTAGGAACACAGTTTCTAAACAACGCGAACACAAAAGAGGTAATACAATGAACGCTACAAAGAAACATTACAAGAGAAACATCGTCTCACTAATTTTAGACGACATTCTTAAAAAAGATTGAGGGGTTGATGAAAAATTTGTTAGTATTATGTTTTCGTATTTTTTCAGAATTTCCTAAATTTTTAAGGTTTAATTATGAATTGACGGTCCCTTGCGTAACATGAATAGGAGTATTTGAACGCCATGGTTGCATTGTTGGAAATATACATACGAAAACTGAAATTTATTTACAATATTATTAATAATTGATACGCCCTTGAATGTAATATCATCAAAAACAAAGAACTAAGTCGTGAAAATCGCTAAAAAAGCTAACTAAATTACAAGGATCTATGGCACCATTGAAGGTAGGGTAGGGCGCTAATTACATACATTTCTACCAGAACAATGTTGTCACTATATTAACGATCTAATTCTACGAATATAATATTTGAATCTAAATCATACCTTCAAAAATTGGATGAGCTAATAAACTTTTCATAACGTAAGCTCAATACAATTTTTAATATTCTTTGACGTACCCTATTTAATACCTAAGACATCACGTCAAATTGCTTGAGCTCGGAATATTGCGGCTAAATCGAGGCTTCGGGAAATTGCTTATTATAGCCGCTTAGAATGTCTTGAAGAAAGGCTTTGAAATGTATGAGTAACCTTAAATGTTAATATAACTTTACAAGTTAAGAAAACTCGTAATACTTCGACTACCTTTTGTGTTAAAAATATTTTAGCAACGAGGCTACATGGTTAAATTTGAAACGTAGTACAATTTTTTGTCGCTAGTGTACGCGTACCACTATTGCACTTATTTCTGCCTTTCAACAGCAATTTAAAGCTACTATTTTAAGCTTTTAAGAGTCTCGTTTAATAGGCATAGCAGCCGAAAGAACTACATTCTGAGAGGCAGCAACACATTATTGATCGATCTCATGTACGACTCCTACCTTATTTGAGGCCATTCCCAATGAATACTCAACATCAGAGATGCTAAGTGTTCAAGACATATTACATCCGTCATCTCACATTCGTCGATAAACATTAAAACAAATGTATATATCTATGAATTATTCTAGGTTATAGGTTACGAATTGATTTGTGGCTATAGATGTTGGACTTTTTGTATTTTTAGCATAACAATGTTTGGGCATTATTATTAGGGTGCAAAATTGCAAGAATTGAAGTGATACCTCTTTAGATTAACGCATCCTAGGGGATTACTGATCACAGGTGGGTTCTGGGATTCGATATTAGCTTCAGCAAGTATTACAAGTTCAATATATAGTCGTAATAAGATACAGTAACTAGCAGGATGGAAAATAAAAAAAATATTGAATAATAATTAATTAAACTACGCAATATAATCATAAATTGTTGCCTGAGGCTCTGGCAGGAGTGGTAGCAGACTCCTGCCAGACTGCCTTAAAACCAAATAGCATAGCATAAACAACTTTCATTATAATGCAGAAATACCCGGGACCGAGCGGAGCAAACCAAGTCTTCAACCACCGTAGAAATTTATTTTTTATATATTTAATGTTTAAGCCATCCCCTCAAATGCCTGAGCTCGGAATATTATGGGTAAGTCGCGGCTTCGGGAAATTGCTTATTATAAACGTTTAGATTGAATTTTGTAGAAAGGATTTGAAATATTTACAAAGCTCAAGATCTACTTGATCCTACTTTTGATATGTTTGCTGTTTGAAATGAGAGCTATACCGAAGGAGGTGTGGTTATAATATCTTTTTGGCGAGATAAAAAAGTACATCAAAATTCTCTTTAATTTTCATTTTCATTTTAATTATTTTAAGATGTTCTATAGTCTATTTAATGTCTGAACCACCTAGTCTGCGGGAAATTGCTTATTATGCTTGAGATTGACTTTTAAAAGAAGGCTTTGAAATATTCATAAAAGTTCAAAAGTAGAAAGAAGAATTAATTTACAAATAGGTGCACGCTGCAATTAAAAAATACAAATGAGATTTTGTATTATTTTATTTTGTATCATATAAGTACTACGGATGATGTACATATTGCTTCGATATTTATTCCATTCGCAGTAGAAAGACGAGGGGCTTGACTGTGACAGTATACTTTGACGGCTTAGATTTATATCCTAGGAATTGTAAACTAAAGTCTTCCTTTCCTAGAACAATTTCATATTTTATACAAGTGTATTACTTCTATAGCATAAGGTTTCAATTTACTAGACCAACAACCTCAAAAATAAAAGGCAGTGATTGTAGGTAGAAGACTAACGATAGAACATTTAAAGTTGCTTGTTTCGGGAGATGACTAACTGTACAAAAGTAGTGTAATAATTAATGATATTAAAAAGCATAGTAGCACTAATAAAAGTAGATTACGACACCATAAAAAACTTATAGACGACCAAAATAAACATAACATATACAGTACACTAAAATTGTAACAGACAAAGACATCATCTATTTTATTTGTGTAGCCCCATTGCGCCTTAGCGCTGAAAAGAAACCAATTCCAGTACACATTGCCTTAAACCTTGTCTTATTTTACGTAATAACACGTTAACAATGAATACGAATCAGCGTTACACGTTTCAGAGAGAACCTTCACCTCTGCTCGAATAGAAACTGAACTTTGTCTCGGCAGCATAGAGTTGAAATGATATTACCAGCGTTTGTAAGTAATCCAGAAGTTCCTGTGTGGAATTCAAACGTCTGCGTGAAAAAACTTTGATGTCTCACAAAAGAGATTGTATCGAAACAGAAGGGCATTAGGTAGACGGAAACGCTGGTTAAATATTTAATGTAGGTTTGTCGTACCTATGAGCGTCAAATTGTTAAAAAGGGACTCCTGGTTCGAAGTGAGTGAATGTACGTGTTCAGTAAATTATTCATTGCGTTAGTGTCACGGAATAATAATGGACTTCTGCATTACGTACTGTTTTGTTTTCCTTTTGAATTCTTGTTACTGTTTAGTTGCTATATATATCTTACAAGCAATAAAAATGATATAACCCCTTTTGAAGGTGTCATAATAATTTACAGTTCCGATGCTGTGGCACCCGGATTTTTTGCCTTATAGCAACAGTGTACTTACACATATTAGTCTAACAAGTGTGGTAAAGACACGTACATTAGTCATTCCAACTCAATCTTCAGCGGAGCTAAGCATCGGTTGAACGAACATAGAACTGATATCCAATGAGGGGTAGATTTACAAGTAACATAATTACCAAAAAATTGCATACTCGTTCACAATTTCAATTTCCTAAAAGATCTAAAAACTTATACCTATGTACCTACCTACCTTATGTACACATTAATTGAGTAGGGTTACTACATATAACTGTATCTGCCGATACGATGTTAACATTGAATGTAAGACCTCACACATAACGCAAGTTGGATATTTGACATAAATTTCATATTCCGAGCAAGCATCTTACCGACGTAGAATAATAGCGGAATTATTTTAAACCTTTCTACCAGCGAGGCTTACCGGGTGCACTCATCTCCAGGCTTACATGTGAGGAAAAGAATAAATCTTGAGTGACATTGATATCCTGAGAAAATATGTATTTTATACACCTAAATCGAAGCGTGATACCCTCGTATGAGTTTCAGCTTCTCATTTTAGAGGGTTTGGGGAATTTAAATTCCAAGCATTTAATTTTCGTTGTTGGATATGTAGTAGAAATTAATTATTACGTGCTTTAACATACTAACCGTGTAGATATGTGAGGTTGAGAGTTCTCTAAAAATCTGTAAATTGTGTAAAGTCTAATAAATATTCCGCACTTGATCAGCGAGATCTATAACTTAAATCCGAAGAGACCTTTAGACAGCGGTAGTAGAATGGGTTAATGATGGTGATGGCGGTGATTAAAAACATATAAGAGCAAACATCGGTTCGCAGGTTGGATGCGGTTCGTCTCAGCTTAGCTTACGCCCTACGACCCACGGGATATTTTAGAGCAATATTTCGTATGGACTGCCGGAACATTTTTTCGTCGATCTGTATACCTCTGGCGCAAGTTTAGAAAGATTGCATGCATCCGATTTAAAGAGTACCTTATTCTTTGTTACTGTCACTAACTTTTATAAGATTCAATATATGTGGTACGGCCATAATTACGATATTTCATCGACATCTCTTTTAAGAGTCGTCATTTAACAGAGACGTGTAGGTCGTGTAGAGGTGTATTCACCTCTATTATTCTTAATTCTATTGAATATTATTGTTAATTCTATTATATTTAAACACATATATTGAAATCTTACAATGTTATATTAAAAAAAAATGATTAAAATGTTGTTTTATGATTTTTTTAATTAAAGTCCAGTCTTAAAGGTTTCTCAGCGTAATAAATGTGGATAATTTAATGAGCGTGACAAAGACTCCCATTACACCGACAAAACAATGTTACACTAATTTTCTCGGCGCTTCTTACACAAAGGATTGTAGCTCGATGGGAATTACACTTAGTGGACAAAGAACAACAAAGACGTATTTAAAAGACACGTAACTTAGCTGTAATTGAAATATTTAACGGACATGTTCTATTTTATAATAATATTATAATCCATGTAACAAACAAACATACAGTCCGCCTGATGGAATATAGTCCACATCTACAATGAATGAATGATTGTAGTCAAACATCTACATATAAGTATCATAGGGACTATTGAAGTTGCATTAGAGGTTCTTCGAAATTAGAGTAGGTAGTAGAGTCACGAATAGCATATTTTTATGTGAAGTAGCGGAAGCATTAATTGACGAGAGATGACAGACAGACACAGCCATAATTATACTCGACTGATAAGCAAAGGGTTCCGTGTTCAACCCATGGTAGGGTAGATAACTGAAAGTTGGATTTGTCAAGTACACCTAAATAGAGATCACGTAAAGTTAACGTACTAATAATTAAAAGTTGTTTTTGGTACATCATGTCGCAGAAGTAAAATTAATTCGCAGAAGTTAAATTAATGACATTGTTAATGTGGTTGTGATTGTAGGTAGACAAATAATATGTATGATAGTTACGTACCACAGATAGCAAAAGATTTAAAATACAGGCAGATGCCCCTATTTTATTTATTTATTTTTCTGATTCCGACAATCTATATAACTCAAAATTGGAAAAAAAATGGCAGATATGTTATGTGTATTTTCATTTGTGCTGTGTATCTATTACGTATCAAACTCTCTATTATTATAAATCAATAAACCTAACTTTATACTATGTCGAGGGGCTTGCTCGTCGCTTCATAATATTCAGTGCCGCAATACAGGTACGAGTTATTACTAAATTGAAACTAATAGTTTCTAGTTTTGTAGTCGGTGGGTAATGATGAAACTGCCAGTAAAACTAGCCCGGATGACTGACAAACTCTTCGTTTAAGCGAATGCTAAGCACCTTTAGCGAACTTCAGTGGTATTTCAAGACTTGTGATTAAACTTAAGTAATAAACATAATTGTATGATAGGTCAGAGACCTCCTCGCAATTTGACTATACCATGTCTTAATAAACCTTACTTCCTATACTCAAATTCATCTACTTACATAAATTACCTCATTTTAATATAATTATGAAAATAACTTAAATTCAGGTAAACACGAGGAAGCGCAAAATAAAAACGGTACTTTAAACGGTAGTACACTTTAAAATCGGAAACGTATCA
This sequence comes from Spathilepia clonius, assembly GCA_018250295.1. Classification (NCBI taxonomy): domain Eukaryota; kingdom Metazoa; phylum Arthropoda; class Insecta; order Lepidoptera; family Hesperiidae; genus Spathilepia; species Spathilepia clonius. Next base: position 6,996 of record DWRA01004569.1, read on the forward strand.
AGCACTCGTAAAAGTTAAAAGCATAAAGTCCGAAAAATCCTGATAAAACTCCCGCTATGGCGAATGTCAAATAAAAATTTGCTTTTTGCGACGCGGCGAACAGAAACTTCTGCAGTGGGAAATATGGCTCGAATTTCGTGTTTCATGTTTTACGCGAGCGTCGAAGAGTAGGTTACCCAATGTCGGTTGTAATGTAAGCTCTATATAACACCTGAGAAATTGAAAACGTTGGGCAAAATGTGTTGCCATTTTAAGTTCATATTAGGGAGTTACTTAATTAGGATTAGAAGTGTATTCTATTGTATGCTGTACTGATAAGATTATCATTTTTTCGTACCCCAAATAAGCATTCGGTATTAATATTTAATTAAGGTGGTAATATTTTATTATAATTTTGCAAGGATATTTATTTATACAACAAATAGAAATGGAGTTAACAATGTTAAAAAATATTACATAATTATTCTGACTCTGTCTTCACAGCTCACCTCAAACAATAGTAAAGATGTCTGAGGCTTAGAAATATAACACAATTTACGTATGTTTCTTGGACTCTAATATTTTGAAACTATTTTTACAAGCCGTACAAGCATGATTTTTTCAGACAATAGCCCCTTATTCAAGGTGTAACAAGTCTAAAATAAAAGCTCTTTTATTTAAATCGACGTTTTTTGTACCTTTACACTTTGAATTGACGAAGTTAACGTCGCCGAGAACGTGACATTTATTGACACACCTTAGATCCCCTTTCCGCGAAATGTCAAGTCGTAAATTCTAAATTCGATGAAAAATTCAAATGTAACGTAGTTGAATGCCATTTTATGGAATTATACGTCCTACGAGAGGTACGGCAAATTATCTATTGCTAACAAGTGACAAGTTTCGAAATTATTTATTAATGAAACAGATATAATATTGTTGGATACTAAAATTGTTATCTCGCTTATAGTCATTAATTAGGTACCCAATAATATGTATCATACAAAAAAATTAAAAAGACCTTAAGTTTTTTTTTAATAATACTCCAAATCCCTTACAACAATATAAGTTAAAGATTGCGCCTAAATTTTCATTTGTATGCATATGCAATACATTCTCCATTGGAAGTCCACTGTTGAACATAGGGTGCTGCCACATCGTGAATTCAATAATAGTCGCCTTCTACAACATTCTTGAAAAGAGAGAATGATGCTACTGGAAGCATGCCACGCTGTTTCTTCAAAATTTCGGATGTTTGAAACGAAAATTAGATGGTTATGCTCACATTTTTGCTACCGTTCGAATAGCTTTAGTAAGACAAGTTGCTTTTAGCACAACGGAGACGAGCTTGTCTTCCGTGTGTCGTTCCAGCGTCTATGACACTCCACTCTCTTGGGAAATTAATGCTACGTGATTTTCCTGACACGAGATTTTTTGTTCAATCCCAGTTGATAAATGAAGGGTTTAACGAGGTTTCCGCGTTTGGACACCTATATGGTCGTGTAACGCTGCTAGATGTAGAAATAACTCAGCAGGATTAGAATGAGTATTTAGATGGATGATTTGACGGATGAATACATTGTAACCATTTTTTGTTGCGGACATAAATCTTTTTGGACTGGTTTGGTGACGACAGAAAATAACAACAATTATGATATGCAAAATATATATAACAAGATATATGAATATGAATAACATTTCTGCATAATAATAGCAATTTTAAGCATCACGGTATCTAGTTTAAAGGACATGGTAAGAAAAAGACACGGACGTAAACTTAGATTTCAGGTGTAGTTATGGTCCAAATTACAAAGATAAAAATGACCCGTGAATTATACCAAGTTTAGTAAATTACCTACGAGGTTGGTAACTTTCGAAATGTAATTAAATAAGCTTCGTAAAAGGTTTTATTCTGCGAGGTAGTCAATTCTTATTTACGGTACTAAATAGAAAATGAGTACTAGAAATATGAATGCACCAACTGAATATGTATGAGGAATTAAAAGTTTACGAACACAATTTTTCATCCTTTACATATCCAAAGAAGAACTGTTTCTCATATCTTTCAGGACAGTTGAGAACATAATTCATACTTTTCTGCTCTTTGCACTGCTAAGATATAGTACAGAACTTTCTTTCAAGTAAAATTTAAGCATACAGTGCGGCACTATTCTTGCAGGTAAAAGCATAATATTTCTCCATTAAGTGTCACACTGTTTTCCATCCGTAATCTCTTATACGCTAAATGTACCTACTCAGTCTTTAATACGAAATGCACCATACCTGGAACATTTTTAATCATTAGCAATGTGTTTTGGAAGGCACCTGCTCCTCTATATAATAGTAAAATTTAATACTCAAATCGACTTCTTCCGCCATACGATCTAACGGTTATTTCTCTAATTAATAAGAGGAAATATTACCATCAAATTGCCTATGTGTTAACGTAACGTAAAAAAACATAACATTCTATAAACCAATTTGACAAAACTGTGACATTATTGACACAATGGCCCCAAACAAGATTCATATTCCTTCTACAGAAGTAGCAGTATAAATTTGTAACTGTATAAACACATGATAACATTATTAACATAAGTTTTGTTTTGTATCAACATGATAATTAGATTCCTGATGTAGATATTATCAGATAATTATTTATGTTGATATGTTTATATAAAAAGCTGGAGTTGTCGCAATTACGTTTTCTTTTCACATCAATTATTTTTTACAAATTTCATACTACGTTTAATTCTAATTTTCCTCTACAAATTCTGTGTTGAATATTAATAAATTCTATCAAATAACTGACTCTGATAATTAATATCTTCTAAAACGAATATTTAACTCTTTCACCCTTAGGTTGACTGTTGAAAAAAACTTGCAATTTTTCCAAAGTAAACCTTAATATCTACAACCGTGAAGAAAAATAGCCACTCGGGATTGCTCCTTCAGAGAAACAAAAGATAATATTGACTCTAGAAAGACAGACCGATAAATTCAAGAACTGGAACTTGCCTCGGTCTTGGAATGGTTTGAAAAAACATAGTATAAAACCGATGAAGTATTTCAACCGGCATTTAATGAAATTTTTAATTTGATTCCAAATTGCGAAAAAAGGAACAACACTTCCAATAGACTGTGTTTTACCACTGTTTATATTTTTGACATTTGCGATGAACAAAAATAGAAATGAGGGGCTAACAAAATATTGCACCAAATTCTATCTATACTACACCCGAGTTACGCACAAATAGATGTATGCTGCAATTCATGCCAATTGCAATCATTACAAACTATATTGGATGAGTTGAAATTTTTATAGAGTATGATTAAAATAACATTTTCTGTTGAATAAGTATGTATAAATAATACAAATATTTTACATCAAATATATGTGTTACGTCACTAAACCGCAACATTGATAAAATTTAACATGGCTTTGTAAAAAGTATTTCTAAATTGTAACTGATGTGGATCGTTAAGCCGTCAACTCCTTCGCGCAAGTTGCTATCATTGCATAGAAGACAAACCTAGTCGAAGACCTTACGTCTTACAGGAGTACATCCTGTAGAAGTTTGTCATTATCTTACAATTTCCTATATAAATCTGCATTAGATTAACGTGGTGAGGTAAGATCCAATTCTCCTCCAGTTATGAAGAGGCCACCAGTACCCAGTAGTGAGGCGTATAGTAAAAAGGTGGTAGAACCCTTTGTAGTTCGACTCCGGC
>DWRA01004570.1:0-10705 GCA_018250295.1 Spathilepia clonius
ATCTGGGGTGGATCACAAATGTTCATGGGCGGCAGTTGCCACTTACCATCAGATGGACTGCATGCTCGTTTGCTACTTCATCATATAAAAAAAAGATTACAGATTAATTGCCTTTTAAGATATATATTGAAATGTATCATCTATGTAATATCTTACCGTGATATTTATTGAGAACGGTAGCATAAGTTCTGCTTCTCCACCATAAGAATCAAACTACCGAAAGTCTTTTTATTATCTTCTTTGTATCGCCCATTGAACTTACTGTTTGCTGGAACCTGTCCAGACGTCGGCTTAAAAGTAGCTTTATGAAAATGTATAAACGGATTTAGCAAACGCCCCTTGATGCCCACTCGATGTATCTTATCAGCTGATAACGATAGGGCTCAATACATTTGCTTATACCATGAAAGTTTTGACGTCATCTTTTAATGGAATCCATAATCGCTAATACCACCGGCTATATAATCCTTAGTTATACTAGCTTTTCTATCTTTTGTTGGGGAACTTGCTAAGCGTTTTTTGCATAAGTGTTGCAACAAACTTTCTCGTTAAAGAAGACCTCGTTAAGAAGGATTTCTCCGACTCTCGAGCTCCATATAAGCGTTCATGCACAACACGACCAATAACAGTGCAAAGTCTTAAATATTCTGTCGTGATACATAAATAATTAGTTGAATTGTCTCCCGGCTTAGTGCCGCAACACTTGTTATGTATGAATACAGCACACTTGGACCGACATCCGTTGACGTGCAACTGTTTTCAGTCGAACTACAAAGAGCGAATAACAAAGCGGAGCAGCTCCAAGCATATTGAAATTGAATAACTTTACACCTGCCAAGACAAGAGACTTATTAGTGATGGTATTTAACATGATCGTGCCAAATTAAATTTATGTAGGCACTGTTGTTTAATTTTTTTGAAAAATTGCTGCTTTCGTGTTACGTGATCAGGTCGGTGGATAGGCAAAGAAGGGTTATAATAAACGTGCTTAAAATACCGTAACGCATGTCGATTGCAGAGGGCTTTCGGTGCGAGGTCGAGTCCCCATAACATAGCAATAAGGTAACGGGAGAGGTGCGTGTTCACTGTTCAGTCGCCACCCACCGGCGCGCTGCGCGAGGCGTGGTGTCGACGCCACGAGCCAGTCAAATAGTCACCGCGGTGTCGGCGGTATGAAAACTCACGGCGGTTGACCGGCAGTCTGCGCCAAAACGCGCCGAGCGCCCCACGTTGGCGTCTCGCCGCCCTCGCTCACACCAAACTCTCTGTGTCAAGTGTCTGTGCACGCCTTTCGATGCTCTTCGCTCCGATCGCCGTCGAGGCGATGAAGTGTAAAGAGGAAAACTGCGAAGTTGGCGTGGTGCTGGAGCACAACTCCCTGATCGTGCTCTCCCTCAACAAGACCATCGTCTGCCTCTGCGGACGAGACAAGAACAATCCCTTCGAGCGCGGGTAACTTAACCTATTGGCCCGGCTAGTCGGTTACTGCTTACTCCTTAGGTACCATCTTACGAAACGTCACAGTACGACACACTCAATTTTGTAGCTACTGTCATATTTGTCTTTGATAGCAGCGCGAATGTTGAAGTATTTCTGGATCATAACATTGCATCCGTGGGCATAAATAGAATACAGTTACGGTAATAATTTTGGACTTGCATTTTATTTTTGTCTCGATAATGTCGCGTGAAATGCACCGAGAAACTCGTTTGCTATCATTTGGTCGTGCAACAAGGTTATCTTCTGTCTGGTCAAGGTAAATTCCTTGTGATTGCCCATATACTACTCTCGTGTGTCTGCTCGATTGCGATCAATGTTTTAATGCAGAAAGTAATTGATGTACTTGACGTTGAATTTCGAGCGATGTGGCTTTAGTCGTTAGTGATTGGTTACTTTATCCGACATGCGGTTCTATTTAAAACCTGACAATTCTATAGAATGAGTCATATAATCGAAGAGACGGGCAAAAACGTGTAGCTGCTGGAATATAGCAGGAACTGATCGTCGACCGTAACTGGCAAGGTCGCGGTCGGTCGTACAATGGCTTCCAAACTAATAAGGACTGGACAATTTAATGCTCGTTTTATTCAAGTATGGACACTTGGACAGTCATGTAATTGAGGTCTCGGATCTGCTCTTTGAATTCAGTGTTTGTTATGAAAGTTATGTAGGTAGCACCAGACATAAGTTTATGTTATTGTTATTCTTTATGTTACAATTACAAGTTATATATTATAGGTTAATTATAACCTAATTAATCTGATCACTTGTAAGACAGGTGATAGTAATAATTAAAATATGTAGAAGGAGCCTAAACCACACATTTGTATGAATCTCGTGGCTCTTAAACGGCGTAAACCTGTCGCAGGGAAGCACAGGTTTACGAACATAATTGTATGATTCAATAACAACAATCTTAAGACCGAAAAGGATGCTGAAAAGACATACGATAATAGTGACATTATATTAGCATAAAGGGGATTACACATAATTTTCAAATTCTAAGGATTGAGTTTGAATTACTGTATACAAATAATACTTAAATGTTTGCGTGGTTGCTAGCAACATATATTGGAATGACCTCCACATTCGCCTCATTATTGTCGCAATAAAAATTAATAAGCAAAAAATACAGAAAAACACATTTAACGTAATACTCCTAGAATTACTTTTGTTATGTCTCATGATTTACATTGTCGAAGTATTAACTGTAGGGTTATACAGAATATAAGAAGGCAATGAACCTTATTGAACTTTATTTCATTGATTCGAACGTATCTTCTGATTGCAAAGATAATAAAATGGAAAATGTTATGAGGCTGGTCTGCAGGAGTTAGATTAATGGTGGTTTATACTACCATTAATCTAACTTACAATAACGTGACATAATACTTTCGCCATTTAAATCAAAGGTAAAGTACAAGTAGGTACATTAAACGTAATGAACGTAAGCATTGTTTGTGTGACGACTTTTGAACGTTTATATAACAGACCCAGACGTTGATTTCGTAAACATAAGAGATTACAAACCAAACCCTATTGATCTCAGGTCGTCTGAGAACCCGAGAGAATGCATCAAGGTATGAATTGTTCACGTCCACGCAGATAAATTCTATACGACAAAGGAAATAAGTACGTCTATTGTGTTTAAAGTGTACTGTTCTTTCAGAACGAATCTACAAAAATGCATCACGTAGCGCAATACTCCCTTTACTTCAGAAAGATTATTATAGATGGATTGGACAGAGATTACGAAAACTTGTAAAAAGACGTTACCTTTTCAATTTAAATTTTAGCTACACTCCGAATCCAACATTTAACATTTTATAATTTTATAAATATAAGTTGTCCGGTTATATGTTGACCTGTACTTACTATTGCGGTTAAGTTTTGTCAAATTGTAAATTATGTACTAAATTTGTATTTAGGCTAAAAGTCGTGGAGGTAAATTTTATTACTTTCGCACCACGCTGATATATAATATGATAAACAATAATTGGGACCATGTAACAATTGTGTACCCATCCCATATGTATGTTTATCTGCCTTGTTGTAATATAAATGTTTACCATCAGATTTAATATATCAGTGTATATTTATAATGTATTATTGAAAATAAATACGGAAAAAGGCCTCTTATTTATGGATGGAATAGGGAATTTAAAATATATAAGATGAAACTAGTAAACATACCTTAGAGGATTTCAAACTATACCACAGAAGGAGCCTATTGAGGTAATAAGAATTATTAAAGACGTTGATTTCAATCAATTCGTGTATAATATATATTCGATCATATTTGTTATATCCATCGTACCAATGTTCACATTAAAAATTGTATTGACTCTCATCACCGATGACGTCAATGTGACAATCGAACTTGGGCGCCTCTAATAATAATCATTTCATCAATTGCACTCTTTTATTGTCTACTTATTGAATTTCTTATACGACCTTCTAGATCGTTCATCTGGAATAATGACGTTAATAACATCATTGATACTATCATTATAAACAACAATACTATATCCACTGGTAAACAGACTTTATTTGTTCGGATTTTTTTACAATGATCGAAGTGAACCTGATAACCTCTATTGACGCCAGCATGAGGTCAAAACAGTCTGTTGCTAGCACCATACCCTAATTTATCTTAATGTGCACACTAAAAATATCACGCGAGATAAATTGAAACCTATTTTTTAAAACGTGATCGATAAGTACGAAATTCTTTGCAATTAACTTACTTGCAAACTTTTTAGTAGTCGTAAAATCGATCATCACGTTAGGTTTAAGACGAAACTGGTCAGTATTAAAATAACGTCAGAAATATTTTAATGAAAACCCAAATAGTCTACACCATTGATACATATATAAATTATACGAGTATTTATAATAGTCTCTTTGGTAACGACCACACGGTTGATTGTTGATATTTTAGATGAACTCGATATTCCGCCAAGGTTTCTTTATCAACCAATAGCAGTGCTGAGACTGGCACGCATATAAATTAATCGACTTGTGCTATACGTTTTTAATGTTTAAGATAAAGACATTCGAGCGTGACTTTGTAGATGAAGATAATAATATACGTCCACGGAATGATCTAAAAATTGTATGCTTATTGACGTACGATAATGTTTGTCTGATCAGAGTAATGTAACTGTACGCGACTTATCTTTCAATCTCTCTCTCTCTCTATCTGAGCTAAAAATAAATTTAAATTTTGGAAAGATTTCGTTATAATTCGTTGCCGTTTTTGTAGCTTCGGTAGAAATCTCGTTTATCATCGATATCCTCCAGACGGTTCTCAAGGGTAACAACTTATAATGGTTCACTACCTGTGTTTTTTATCCCATATTCGAGTCAAAGGCCCGAAGGCCTGGCTGAGTTAGAGCGAACTAAGGGCGTTGCACCTTCCCGCTCTCCCTTGCCCTGCAGCCCTACTTTGCCTTTACGAGTCGAAAGCGCTGAATACGCACCTCCTTCACGATATACGTGTGCATGTGTTTGACCGAAAGAGATGCAATGTCACCCAACGTTTCGCCCGTTTCATCCATAGACACAGATGTGCGTAAACTCGCTGTAGTTTGTTATACATTTATACATTCTGGACTTTGAACTCGGTTAATGGTGAAATGCAGGACGTCTCCCTTGCATTTGTTATCATCCACAAAATCAATATGGGCTCATTAATTTTTCTTATTATCTCGACGCTCTAGATAAGTTTAACTGCTGAAATGAGAGTATGGTCTCTGTTTACTTACGTTCTCATGATTAAAGCGAGCAACTGATATAAACCTAGAGATTCCGGCAATCGCTTATCTACTTGTTGCATGTGATTGATATGTTCTGATAGCTTTATCTGTATATGTGATTAAGACTTCTAATATGGATATTTAACGCAAGAATTCATGACATACCTGGTTTTAAATGTCACATTTGCACTCACAGCCGTCATAGCAAAACCCGAATCGATTGGATTATGTTATAAAAAGTTAAAACGTGTGTGAATTAATTTTATGGCTTGGGCAAGCGGGACTAACCAACGGTCGGATGCGTCATTATCGTTACCATTACGATATGAGAGCGACCGAAGAAATCGCCACCAGTCGTAGTTTTTCGCGGAAAACGGCCACATCGTCAAATCCTCCCCCCCTTTCCCTTCCACCCGCGCTGGCGCCGCGTCAGACGCGAGCATATAAAAGCCATGCGCGCCCCTCCACTCCAACTCAGACGCATGGAGTACTCCGTAGAGGTCGTTTGGCACGAGCGAGCGCTTTGCTAGGCACCTGCCGGCCACTTTACGATAACATTCTAGTCACCGCGCAGCTGAAGCTCGCGTAACGCGGTCTACCGCGCGTTCCTACGAGCAGTGATATGTGCAATAGCTCTACTTACAAAATATAAATAATTGTGATAATTTATTTAAATTAGTTATTAGTTACGCGCGTCGTTTAGACCGTGATACGGCTGTGAGTAAAAATTGTGAAATTGAAATGTTGTGACTGCCCGACTGGAACTTGTTACCTGTGATCCAGCCCAGTGTGTTCAGTTATTCTTGCGTTGAAGGATCGTTCGCCACGATGGTCGGAAACAACGGTACTATGATGGCGATTCGCATCGTCCACAGTAAGCTGCGCAAGCGCGAGGAGCACTCGGCTTCGGTGCACCCGGCCGAAGCTGTGCTCCAGGCTGCGCCGCAACCACCGCCTGAGCCTGTTGCCTTCCGTCAGCAGCCCTTGTGGCAGTTCCCACCGCCGCTGCCTCCGCCTTACGTCTATCCTCACGATCAGGTTAGTTATCAAAACATTACGATCACATTACGACATCAACACTCATTAACATCCTATTTCGAGAATGGAAACAGTTGCAGCATTTATACTTGACCCAAATGCTATTAATGCCACACGCCAGATGTGAACATTTTCTAGTTAAGTTTCTCTTGCAAATTAAGCCAAACAATATGGAAAGTTAGGAACGTTAACATTAAGATTCAAAAGAAATCGTGAATGGTGCGACCCACGTCCCCGCCACGCGAGAGAGAGTTGGTTAAACGGCTCGGCCACGATATCTAAGTGCGAAATAATAATTTAAATGTCGGGACACGCTTGCGGAGTAGAAAGCTGCACAAGGCGAGCATGTTGTAACCGTTCGACCTTCTTTCTTTGTGGCAGTCTAGCTTGGAACAAAAGACTGTAAGTGCAAACAAACTACTCAAAACTGCAGCCTCTCAAAATGATTTACCCTCATTAACACGGTCCGGTTACCGCTTCCCGAGGCCTACTTACCGTTGCATCGTTTGTGTTTATGTTTGCTATATACGAATAGCCATATCGAGTCTGCACCAGGAAGTAGAGAATGCTAATGTGCCTTTGAATAGTGTATTCAAGGCTTGCTTCATACTCGCACGGCCTCAACGTTTATTTCGCGTTTCCTAGATAGCATATATGAAAAAACTGCTTAAACCTGTCTTAATCGTAACTAAGATTCACAATACGAGGAACGTTTACAAAAAGTTCTCGCGTCAAAGTAATAACATTAAACGTTCAACGAGACGACCTTCTTTCAACGTTTGTTTGGCTGGCAACCGCGTCTAAATATAGCATGTGGGGAGTATTGTGTAACTGGAAATCGTTTCTGCATCGGCGCAAATGCACCTAATGCATCCATCGGGGACGGTAACGGAACCACTAAATCGGGCACGAATCATCGGGGTCAACAAACCTATTCCAGACGTTTTGAATTACAGAACCGGTCATAACGTCTCTTTTCTTTTATTTCTAGGACAACTTGATGCAGCCGATCGGTAACGAGCGTGCGAGTTTTCGCAGTCTACGCAAGAACATTGGTGGTCGTTGGAAACGACTGGTGAAGAAGAAGCCTGAACAAGAGGTGTACACGATCCCGCCCGAGCTCAAGCCGCAGCTTAAGCAAATATACGTGTATTAGCCGCCTTTACTACATACGTATTCAAGCAGCTAAGAAGCAGGACACTTCAGCGCTGATCAGGCATAGACCTCAACCAACAACTCCATGGTTGTAATCATAATCATATCTTTACTCGAATATCAAAATTTTTATTAAAATTAAAGTCTTCTGCACGGGGCATCTCGCCCTCTTTCTTGACATATCGTTTCGACCAATTAAGTAATCTAATGACCAATATTCTTATATAAATCTTCATTCATTCAGCACTTCATTGTGATGTAAAGCCTAGATATGTATTATTAAGTATTAGAACACTGATGTTTGAGTGTTGTTTCGTTGCCGATATCTGAATGTTGTAAGCATGAGTGATAGTCAAATGAATTTAGTTTAATTTTAATTTAAAGTTATGAATGAACTTAGGAAGATGCGGTCGCGCATACTAGTGACGAAAATCCAATAATAATGATAGATGAAACGATGATGCCTTGATAACTGTAATATTGACTATAGGGCATTTGTAGTTCATTAACTTATTCTAGACATGATCGTATTCTTAAACGAACTTCGATCAAATAGTTTCGTGAGCCTATATTATACACGTGTAATGTGTGGATATTAAAGAACACCTTTGTTTGATGCAGTATTTTATATCATTCGTTTTGTGTTGTGAGTGAGACTGAAATATGGTACAATTTTAACGTAACGTATACTACCAAATTGTAATATTTTCTGATATTGTTAAGCATGATTAAAATTCCAAACGGTATCGGATTGATGGCGTTTTCAATGTTTAGGTCACCGCCATTTAATATTTTGGGTCAAATTGGACCCATTAGAGATCAACCGTCCATTTGTTGTCCGTAAGCACATAATTTTGCATTTCGTTCGATGTCAAACTCGATAGATGTCGCACTCATTTCAAATTTAGACAAATGACGGACAGCGAAATGGGCGTTTTCATTGTATCCGTATTTTTCAAATGTCAAGTGCGTTTCACAGTCAAGTCAAAATGTATTATAGAGAATATATTAGACGTTGCGTTAATTGCATTGCATGCTATAGTAGTGTAATTTTCAGATTTTCGCCCGGTCTTTACCTGCTGTGATATTTAAGAAAATATAAGAGAATGGAATAAAAAGTTTTCAATTAAATGCTGTTTTTGTATACATCCTGGTCGATTACTCAGGGAAGACCGACGGTCGAGAATTTCGATAGCTCATATTGAGCTTGATATTTTGATGATTTAAGTTTGTAGCTAATAGGTACAATCAACTCAGCCATTATTTTATTTTTTTCGTGAAGTCTTACTGTATACACGACTACCATACTATGTTACGACGGTATTTTTAACAGCGTGCAAAGTTACTTTTTTATTTGAAACTGTAATCTGTCATTGACATTGAAAAATAAATTCCATCGTGATAATGTTATCCATTTGTTTTCTTATTTTTATTATGTATATAACCCTATTTAATATCATTGAACAAATTAATATGAAATGTAGAAGAAATGAAGTTGAAATATATACGTCTACTATGATGCTATGCTCAGATGAAGCTCATCTAAATTAAATATATTTCCGATTATTCTCAATTAATTCTACCTAACTAATGAAAATACCAAATCAAAACAAAACACTTACGCCAAAAGGGCAATAAATTCGCCTTGTTTCTTTGAAATGTGAAAAAATACCTCTTTGCATCCATACAAAAACGTGTAACATGAAGAGTTGCAAATGGTGGAATAACAGAGGTCATTGACCTTCTTTGTTTTGTTTAGCATTTTAAGTCATTAAATAATAGTGACTTAAAGAATGTACTAACAATTACGATAGTTATGATAAAAAAATCATTAGTAACAACTTAATGGCTAAAATTCATACCGGTTTGCGACCTAATCTAATTTAACGCCATCTGTAATATGACTGGTAATTAAATTCATAATTAATATTCGGCTACTACGCCATCTATTTTCAGTTACCTTAAACAAACGTATTTAGTGCCATCTATTTTATGTAACTTGAGAACTCGTTTACCCAGTAACTAAAGTTAACAGAGTCATCTAGTGGGTAGCATACGCATTAAAATGAGTTGAGTGCCATCTATCAAAACATTATAAAACTAACTAGCGTTAGCGTATACTAAGAGTATGAAATATGAACGTAGTTATTCCTTAGGTTAAAAGATGTCAGTATTTTATATTACCTTTCTGTTACTTCAATTTCCGTTATAAATAATGTTAATAAGTTTAACAATTTAGTATGTACATGAAATAATTGTATGCACAATATAGAAATTAAATTGTTTATGCTTGTTTTTTATTTAACATCCCTAATTATAATTTTAGTTACAGCACTTGTTTGATGTTCAAATCGAATGAATATAAATTGAATTTACATATAATGTAGTGTATCTTATTCATTGATCCTTGTATATGAAATCAACATAAATATACCTACCTATTTGTATATTTATAAATACCCTTCGGAAAAATGCATGGTGTTCTAAATTGCCCTCCTCTTAACCTAGTAGAGACCTGTGCTCGGTCCTAAAACAATAATAGGTAATAACAACAAGCTTTTAGAATAAATACCTAAATAGAATTTGATTTTATGAAAATTTAGTAACAATTAAACGAGTAATCGATTCGATGGTTAATGCTCACTGCCGTCCATAAGATCCTTGGATTCCCACCTGGTTGGCCACCGATATTGGTACTGTTGAGGACTGTTGCAACACCTTGTAACGCTTATCTTATTTACCACGCCTTACAAACCGAACACAATTAATACTTAAGCACCGGTAGCTACCCGCACCCACCCTACTACCACATTAAGGATTATTTAGCTTACTCTTGTATTTTGTTGTATTCGCGTATTTAATATCTCCGTCTCATTGGGTCCGGGTCTCATTACAGCCGCCTCTTTATGTACACTTGTCAATCACGGGACTAAGGTCCGTGGAGCGTTATTTTCCGGGCATTTGCTACTGTTTATTTTGCGGAAAATAAGAATCCATTAAGGATATTGTGGTTTGCTACTTTCTACCTATTACTCTTGTAATGGCCTAATGGTTACATGAACACTTAGGTAAATTTAAATATTGTAAGTTTGCAATTTCAACATAACGTTTTGAAAAGGTGTACCAATGATCATCAGAATATAGTAACCGCTTTTTTTAAAATTAATCTGAATTTGTAAACGTTTATGCACTTCACCTAATAGCATTGACGTGTATAAGGTTTGTGCAGTACTACTTTGGACCGGATTCCCCTT
>DWRA01004571.1:0-10705 GCA_018250295.1 Spathilepia clonius
AGGGGTAGCAACGCATCTGTGGTCGACTTCAGTTGAGATTCTAGTCTTATCTGGAGTGGATCACAAATGTCCATGGGAGTTACCACTTACCATCAGGTAGATTTCATGCTCGTTTGCTTCTCCAATGTATAAAAAAAATATAATAATAAGTTGAAATACCTCGGATAAGCATTCATTGTTCGAAAGGAGCTTGACCTAAATAAGAGTATGCTTTATCAAAGGACTTGTCTCCCTCCATAAGAATATATCCATTAAAAGAAAAGGTACACCCCTACGGTATAATGAATATCTGTAATAGATATTTTCTGCCTCTATAACACATACATGATTTGGTGGAGCGCTTTTGAGAAATGTGTGTGCGTGCATGTGTGTGTATGTGTGCGTGTGCGTGCGTGCGTGCATGTGTGTGTATGTGTGCGTGTGCGTGCATGCGCGCGTGTGTATGTGTGTATGTATGAGTGTGAATGTGTGGGTGAGTGTAAGTGTGCTTTCCTGCATTTCCTTATTGAGACGTCTATTAATAAATACCGTGAACTGATCGCTGAGGCCGGCTCATGATGTACTGCAACTGTCGTTTGCTCCTGTCCATTGGGATCATCGATCTGTTCTGGTACAGGTGTAGGGCGGACACCTCTCCTTCGCATGTTATGTTCAGTCTGCAATATACGAGTAATGGCATATATTTTATTTTTTTTTAACTTATAAGGGATTCTACGATGTTTTCTTAGTTAATATCTTCTTTATACATAACATAACATTTTGTTATGCAACGCGTACTCACGATACGATGTTTTGATTTCTTAATTGCCGATACTTCAACCCTGTTGCATGGATCGTGGTCACAGCGGAGAAACATCAAAACATCGTATCGTGACTCGTGAGTACCCGTTGCATAACAAAATGTATCAATCCCGCGATAATATAAGCCTAAAATCATATAACATAACATTTTCTGTTATGTTACGTATAAACTATTTACGTTCGACTCCGGAGGCACCACCGTCACTCCTATTTCTGCCTAACGACAGCAGCGTTGTCTTCTCGTTTTAAGGGTGTGATAACGGGAACTTACTTATCCAAGGCATTCTAATTGTCCTCAATGGTAGCAACACATCTGCGGCTGACTTCACTTAGCATTCTAATCCTATCTGAAATTGATTACAGATGTCCATGGGCGGCAGAGGCCACTTGAATAACGAACGACCATGTCTAACTCATAGTAAATATAAACTGCAACATCAAATTTATGTTCAACCTCACATTTTTTTTATATTATGAAGTAGCAACGAACTTACCACCCGATGGTAAGTTGGCACTGCTACCCATGGATATTTGTGATCCACCTCAGATAAGACTAGAATCCCAACTGAAGTCGACCACAGATGCGTTGCTGCCCCTGAGGGCTGAGTTGGAATGCCTCGTTAAGTTTATCTCCCTTACCACACCCTTCAAACCAGCTGCTTTTATTAGGCAGCAATAAGTGTGGCGGTGGTGCCGCCGAAGTCAAACCACAAAATATACCTTCAATACTACGTTTAGTTCAGCCTAATACAATTTAATTCTCATTTGATCGCAATTCTCGAGAGAGTAGTCTAATCTATTTCCTATAATTGCACTACGTTCTCTGTAATTCTATTCATTACGGTACTATATCACGATGTAGGCAGATATATCCTCGCCCAGATATCTAGGTCACGTAATGTAATTTCTATCGGAGATTCTATGCCCTCTCCGTTCAGTAATTCGAGAGCTCTCCGTATCTTTATAGAAATAGCGACGTATACATGTGAGGGAATGATAAATGATTATTTTTTGAGGTCGTTATATACCTGCACCTCAGAGGTATAAAATAGCAAGTCCAAATTTGTCGAAAAATTGTTTTTTGCGTAATTAAAATCACAAAAACTTCGTTATAATGATAAAATCTAAGTCCAATGATAGATATTAATTAATCAATTTGTTGACATTGACATTTGTAATAATAATAATTATTATTATTAGTATATCATGTCTTTTTAAATTAATTTTGTAATAATTGTAATTTTATGACATTAACCATTAATTTAATAATAATGTGTAATGTTACATTTTATTCTACACTAACGAATTAGGTGAAACCCTGTAATGTTAGTAGTAAGTTTTTGTAATAAATAAATATTTTCAAAAACGTGTTCAAAGTTGAATGCCGCGCATTTATCCGTCCTGTAAAATATGCTTAAAACGTATACCGCTGGGGTGCAGACATTTACAAATACAACGATTATTACTAATTCTATAAGCGAACATAAAAATAACTTATACGAAAATACATGCAAAGCACATACAAAATAGTATTATCAAAGTCAAGAGTTATGTTAGACAGAATCCCACATACTGCGTCGCTTTAAGCAAAGCTCGTTATTCGCCGGAAGCTACCTTAACGTCATGATATTGCGCTCCAACACAGCAATAATACTATATAACGCAAAAAAATCCCGCACTCATAGCATATAACATGTTTTCTGCGGGACACAAAAACACACAAACACCCAGAACAGAAATGTTAATTCTGTCCGACCGGGAATCGAACTCGGAAGCCAATGCGCGTCAGATCGGTATGATAACCGCACGGCGCCGTGGGTCAAAAATGTATCTTATAAATGCCGATATGGAATAAAAAAATAACTATGTATTTAACTATGAATATGTTTAAAAGCTTAATCTCGATATGAGTACCTATCAATGAAACACGTTCCACGACTTAAAAATCGGATAATTACTGCAAATTATTCTCTAATCCCCTTTATTTGTATTGTTCCCAGCAAATAAGAAAAAAAAATTCAAGCGCCAGCTCATGTAGATTCGCTGTTAGTGAATTTCAACAGTAACGTCCGCTTAGCACTAACAATACTTCAAAAAACCGGCCAAGTGCGAGTCGGACTCGCAAACGAAGGGTTCCGTAGCATTATCATTAAAAAATAACAAAAAAAGTTGAACAGCTTTTCAACTACCGACATAAGTTTGTTTTTCATAGTATTTGTATGAATTACAAAGTAATGTTTTTCGGTTTTTGAAAAAGTGCTATATCTCAAAAACTGTCAACCGTATTTTTTTCGAACCAATTTTCGTTAAAAGTTTTCATTGATATCTGCAACATATGTTTTATCCAGATTTTTCACTATCTTACTTTAAAAGTTAGACAGGGGGAAACACATTTTATGGATTTGAAAGGGCTTATCTCTCATACAATCGACTTTGAGAAAAAATGGTTTTAGAAACCTCTTTAGTAGGTAAGATGAAAAAATTTTTTTGCGAGAGCGGTTTACAGAATACACTTACCTAACAATTTCAACTCTGTAGTCTTAATAGTTTCCGAATAAAATGGCTGTGACATACGGACAGACGGACATGACGAATCTATAAGGTTTCCGATTTTTGCCATTTGGCTACGGAATCCTAAAAACCGACGCCCAAACTTAAATGGTTTAAATAGACAGTATAGTATTAAATTTGTGACGTAAAAGGGGCTTTAAAAGAGCAATGATAGTCATATTATGTTGTCTTAATACGATATGCTACTTTGCCTTCTCAACACGCTAAATCGAAAGTATACTTATAATTCCATGGCCGCGCTGATACTATCACGAAATATTGGCATTGGAATAAAATACTGCGATCGGTGCCTTGGCTTAAAATAAACATAAAAAAATGCAAAAGTAAATCAACATAACGATATTTTAGCGACTCGCATATTAGCCAGAGCCACGCTAGCTAAAAAAAAATGCAATAAAATGAATAATAAAAAATATTCAACAATAAAAAAGTGTGATGCCACAAAAAAACAAAAAATATATCATTAAATGCTTCTAGGGGATTAATTGTAAGACAAAAAAAATAGCATATATGAACGGGGAAACATATACATGCAGGGATTCGCAAATAGCAACAAATAATCGATACATTGAAATATAGCAGATACTGTTACAAGTCTGTTATTACAATACATATAAGAGAATATGATGTGTATGGCATTGCATAGTAATAAATTTGATACCAGGAGTTCCAGAAATGTTGCCATACACACAACTTTTCGTTTTATTGTATGACCATCAATTTTTTTTTAATAATATTACAATTAACCTTGCAAAGTATATTCCTTCTGTATATTAATACAATTTCAAAATGTTCATAATACAAAATTCATAGTGCAACCATGCCTGCACTTCTCTATACACTAAATAATCCATCCGATTGTAGAATATTATAAATAGTAATAATTTGTGGAAATAATTGGTGTCAATGCTATTTATGTTCTTCCGATGCTATTAATAATACCTACCAGGAAAATTACGTTTCGCTTAAAAGGATAAAACAATAAATTTATTGAACTCACCGTAAATTATTAAAGTCCATTTTCAAGAAGACAATAGCAGGATGGTGCGGTGACAGCAGCGGACTAGTTTTCTCAACACCCTTCAATATGCATGTGTCGGAATGAACTTCTAGGTATGGGTTAATAGCATCGTTCACTGTTCTGTCCAAAGTGAACCCATACTGTAAATAAATATAAAATAATTTAAAAATTCTGCATATCTTTTGGACAGTGAAATTTGCAGTTATTAAATTAAATTTACAGTGAGATATATAGTTGAACATTTATAGCGGCTTATTGAGTGCACCAATGACCAAAGGGATGCTTACCTCAGGCCGAGAATTAGCTTAGCTACTCAACGAGGTAATGTTACCAGTGTTTTGGGAACTTTTCCTAGGGACAGCAATATGGATGAAGCCCTTCATATTTAATAATTTATTTTTAATTAGTGAATGTATTTGTATTATGTACCATTTTCATTAAAGGACATATTTTTCAATTAGACTGTAAAGCTGAAATAATAAAAGTTTAACATACTTCTCCCAGAACAGGACCAGATGGCAGTTTGAAGTTCACCATATGCACATCAAGGATGCCTCCTTGGAAGAAGCCAAACGTTGTCAAGTCCACATAATGACGTTCATCGTCCTAAAAGAGATTGATAAATAAATTTTACTTGTAAACCGTAACTCGAACTTCGAATTTGATTTCCTTAAAAACAATATGCACTCAAAGGTCACATTTTGTATAAATGATTAACTTCAACAGGTCAGTAAAGCAAGGGTCAGTCTAGTCGTGAAGATGCTCAAGCAACATTAGCTTGAGACCTAGCATATTTTTTTGCAGAAGTAGCTAACGAGCATGCAGTCCACCTGATATGTGGCAACTGCCGCATATGGATGAGTGTAATCCACTCCACGTAGAAATGGAATACTACTTCAGGTAGGTCACAAAAGCATTGGTATTCTTGAAGAAAAAGTTGAAATTACTTTGAAAAGAAAGTACCAGCAAAAAGCTTGCTGTTCATCCAATGGAACATTTACCATTGAGTGAACTGCGACCTTATTTGCTTCGTTCATTGTAAATTGAGTTACCATTTTATCAAAGTGTACCATATAGAATGGTTTCTACCTAAAACGTGCAAGATGTGGAATGAACTTCCACCTGAGGTATTCCCGGAGTGCTATGACATGGGATTCTTCAAGCGATGTGTGAAAAGAGTGCTTCTACAAAGCTGGCGTAAATTGGCGACTCCTCTGGTGTTGCAAATGTCCATGGACGACGGTGACTACTTTCCATCAGATGGCATGTCAGCCTTATCGTCTGGTTAGGTTATAAAAAAAAGTCTTTGAAACTCCTAAGGACTAATGTCGCCTATACTCACAACAATATAATTCAACCTGCATTCACAACCTCCTTATATACAACTCGTGCGTACCACACCATTCATATCAAAACATGGCAGCCGTTAACACAACTGTCATAAGGCAAAAATAGATGCAGCGGTGGTTCCTCCAGAGTCAAACCACAAAAAACCGAAGGTGGTAGCACTAACGCCACATTTGCCTAACTTCTGATTAATGACAGCAGTATTAAGTGCTGCTGTCTTCTTGTGTAGGTTCTTCTGTCGGTTGAAGAGTGTGGTAAGGGTAATACTTATTTGAGGCATTTCAACTTAGTCCTCAAGGATAGCAGTGCATCTGTGGGCGACCTCAGTTAGGATTCTAATCTTGTCTGGGGCTGTGTACATATGACCTTGGGCGGCAGCAGCCGCTTGCCGTCAGACTGCATGATCATTTGCTATTTCCATCATATAAAAAAACTTGTACTGTTTGTATGTACGCAAGACGTATGTGTATATTTTGTCTCATGTTTTTTAATATATATAATGGAGTAGCAGACAAGCATGCAGTCCACCTGATGCTTAGTCGCAACTGCCGTCCATGGACATTTGTGATCCACCCCAGATAAGATTAGAATCCCAACTGAAGTCGACCACAGATGCGTTGCTACCCTTGAGGACTAAGTTGGAATTCCTCGTTAAGTTTATCTCTCTTCCCACACCCTTCAAACTAGAAGACAGCAGCGCTTAACACTGCTGTTATTAGGCAGAAATAAGTGTGGCGGTGGGGCCTCCGGAACTGAACTACAAAGGGTTCTACCACCTTTACACCAGTACACCAGTTGAGAGGGTAGCTACCAATATCAGTCTCGTGATATTAAGTATTGTGTAGATTAAGTACGTTCCCCTGCTCAGAGCTCATATAGTAGAGATCCAGTAAATTCTATATCTATAAATTCTATATCTATATCTATATCTATAAAGCCACTAAAGTGAATAATATCTTTACACAATAAGTAGTATAGACTACAATGTAACAATGAATTGAAATAGAATTTGATTCGCTTAACTGTCTTTGTAGGACATTAAAAATCATATTACAAACATACATTAAAGAAATTATGTAAATTATGCTAAATCTGTGACACAAGTTACAGGTGGGAACACCTGATGTAAATGTAGTACATGAAGTAAACAATCCAAAATGAACATTCCATATTATGTAGTTCTCTGCATTTGGGTTTGAATTAACATGTATTTATAGTTACATACATACTTCACACACTCAATATCGATTAAGAATATGGAATACAATTAATAATTAATATAGTCTTACCACTAGAGGTAACTTGTGTATTCTGCAAGTTACAGACACCGCTAGTAAAACAACTGCGATCAGTACTTTTCCCATGATAGCAATCATATTTCATGACTAAATTTCAGATTCTTAACAAAATGCAAAAATTTCATAAAGTAAACACATATTCCTTCAATGAAAAGTTAAAAACTTTACGTCGCTAGTGTCTTTAATGTCACCGTGTCGCTGTTGCAGTTGTCTGTTATATTCACTATTCCACACAATACAGACTAGAGAATAACTTCAAAATATTGAGATCTGTATTTTGCTTGAAAGTTTTTTATCTTTGTGCTACGGCCACAGACTATGTAATATCAATATTGTCTATGATAATATTATAAAAGAATTTAAATAATCACAAGGTAAGCTACGAAACTGCTGTAACGAGACCTGGAAGGCGCCCGATAAATATATTGAACCTTATACGTGGTGTTTAAGATCTATTGTATACAATATAACTTAGAATAGGCTATCTTATGATTTCCAATATGTATAAAAATGCTCTGTGCTATGCATCCAGTAATCCATACTTCCGTGATCGCGAAAATATAACCTTATATAGTCTGTGTCATATTGTCTCTTGTCACAGTCGAGCTTGTCATACTGTCACTTGTCGGCGACTGATGCTATTTATTTGCATTTTGAGCAAAAATTTTACAAATTAATTGTCCCAACGATACAAAATGGGTGAAAGATACAACATTCACAGCCAGTTAGAGCATTTACAAAGCAAGTATATTGGGACGGGACACGCAGATACAACAAAATTCGAATGGTTGACCAACCAACACAGGGATTCCTGCTGCAGCTACATGGGGCATCCGGATTTAATCAACTATTTTGCGATTGTAGAGAATGAGTCTAAAGCACGAGTGCGGTTCAACTTGACGGAAAGAATGCTACAGCCGTGCGGACCACCGCCTGAGAAGCCTGAAGACTAAACGCGTTATTTATGACTAAATGTCATTTAATATTTTAAGTTATTTAAAAAAAAAACATGACTTTGTTTAGCTTTATATTAATGCAGTAGTTGACTACTAGCCTAACCTTCGTAATACATCAGTTACATAAGGAAGTAATTAAAATGTAAGGTTTGAAATAAAGAAAGCATTCTGCATTTTTAAGGTTTTATTGCTTTCTTCATCTCCTCAATGGTAGCTTTCAGAACCGCCTCCGATTCTTTGAATTCCTTATCCTCCTCCTTTCTAATCTCACTGTGCTTGAGAACATCCCTGGCAAGAATTGTTTGTATGATAGGAACGATTTTTGTGCATTCATTTTCCAATATGCCCATTATTTTCATGATGCAGTCCACGTCCATAGACCCAATTTGTCGCATATCTGCTACTTGCTTTAGTTCATGTAGCATAGCCATTGTTACAAGTCCATGGTTTCCTGTTTTAGTCATTGGTGTTAAAGCTAGATATTCCTCAGCTTCTGTTGGATCGACATATATTCGGTCTTCGATAACTGCAACTGAGCATGCTGTTATAATATCGAACATGGGTATCACTGCATCAGCCAATGCTAGACCTGCAGCGTTTATAGCAGCAGCTAAGCATCCTCCATCATGCTCCAGGATCAAAACAAATATATCCACCTTAAACAGAAATCACCAATGTCAATAAAAAAAAATCATTAAAACTGGCAGCATTCATCCTATCATTACTGTCAAAAGAATTTTTTTTTGCTTCCTGACAAAATTGATTTCTTGAAATGAACTCGGAAACTCCTTTTGAATAGTATCTATTAAATGATACACTGTAATATAAAATATTATGATCAGGAATTATACTTAAGACTGTAAACTATCTTAAACATAGAACTTACAAAATTATTTATATGAGATTAATTTCACATTGATAATTTTAAACAGTATTATTTATTAATAAACTGTATTATTTATTACACAGTATTATTTATTAATAAACTGTATTATTTATTACACAGTATTATTTATTAATAAACTGTTTATTTTATTTATTTATTGGCAAATGTGATTACCATTGACCAAACAAATTACACAACATCCTTCCTTAGATTGGTTTAGTTTCATTAAAACAATGGCATTTTGGATTCGAATATCTTCAGATCTCATGGAAGACACCAGTTCAAAAGTGAACTGAATAATGATAAAAATACAGTAATACCCGTTTTACGCGATCCCGTTATGCGCGGTTTCACTATAACGCGAATTTCAAATTTCGTGCCTCGTGTTACACGAATTCTTTACTTAAGAACTTTTATCTATTCTTAAGAAATTACTTCTCTTTTTTCAGCAAAATATGTTATACAGCATATAGTGTTCTGAGAATTAAAGGGATTGGTTTAAATGATTCGTATTTTTGTATTAAGTATCTTTAATCGCTTACGCGATTTTGTTCAGAACGTATCCCTCGCGTAAAACGAGGTATTACTGTATAATACAATAAAAAATAAAATTGCATGTGTAAATAAATATTATTATCCTTAGCATGTACATACTGAAACAATATTTATTTTTAATGTATACTTACTTATACTTACAACAAAACTGAAATTTCTGTCTGTACATCAAATACATTTGCAAACAAGTATTTAAAGAGAACAGGGAAACTGCTTGTCTGTGCGTGAAATTACATCTCACCAAAACTACAAAATTAAACTCAAGATTTTGAAAACATATTCATAGTCAGTATCTTGATATCTTCATATTTAGCCTTTCTTTCATTAAAATCAATCTGCTTTATCGTGGTCTGTGGTGCTAGCTAGAGAATTTGAAATTAATTTTAAAAATGATATATCAAAATACGATAAATGTATGTGTTAGTAGGTGAGAGCCTAATTTCCAATGATGGTGTTAAGGTTAACAGCAATGATATCTTAGTGGTTGAATTACAGCCTTTCAATCGAGAGGTTTGAGGTTCAAACCACAGGCAAGCAACCTTTGATTTTTCAAAGCTATGTGCAAATTAGAAATCAATTATCACTTGCTATAACAGTGGAGGGAAACATCAGGAAACCTGCTCACACAATCTTTAAAAAGAAAAAGTTCACAAAAGTATGCAGTCTGACAACTCAAATTTGTCTAGGGCAGGGGACTATGGCCAATGTGTTTCATAGACAACCGACAAGAAATTAACAATTAATTTTCTGTCATCAAGATGAATTAGATTGTGGGCACAACCCGTTATTAATATTTACCTTCATGTTGGGAAATGTTTGTCTGCACACAAGAGGCTCTAGAGCTTTCTTCAGAGCTGCTGATAAAATCTTCCCCTCCTCATCAACAACATACGGTCTTCTTTTACGAGGGCACGAAAAAGGAGAGAACCGAACCTCGACAAAAAGTTCCCCAAGTTGTCTAAAAAAAATCAAATATAATTTAAGACCATGAGGGTATAAAATGATCTTAATATGAAATCATAATAATGCATTAACACATTCTCTGTGCAGCTAAAATTATTAAAACAATTGCATATGCGCAAACATAATTGTCAATATATTTTACACTAGGTTTAGAATTAATACAATGTAGGTTATTTGAATTCTTTTCATTTTTAAACTGCTTTTACAGCTTTTTTTTTACTTCATGGCTAACACATTCATATGTTGAATCATGTCAATAAAAAAAGATAAGTTTACACATGTACAATTTTATAAGTCTCTAAATTTG